>JADRCD010212379.1:0-23899 GCA_019843815.1 Montemys delectorum | reverse complement strand
TATCTATCTATCTATCTATCTATCTATCTATCTATCTATCTATCTATCTCACAAATATTAGGATTACTATGGCTGAGAATATAAATAAATTAGAGAAAGGGACATGAGAGAGAGAGAGAGAGAGAGAGAGAGAGGAGCCCACTGGGAGATGGAAAGGTTAGATTCATGTACAAAATCAGAAAGTATTTCAATATTCCTTGGCTATTATATTTCTCAAATATTTGATGGCACCTCACAATTAAATTAATCTAATACAATATTGTCCTGCAAAAGTATATTTTTTATTTATTAATTATTTTATTTGTTTACATTTCAAATATTATCCCCCTTCTCAATCATCCTTCCATGAACCCTACACCATACCCCCTCCCTTTGTCCCTAAAAGGATACTCCTCCACCCAACCACTTGCTCCTCACCCCTCTAGCATCCCCCTTCTCTGGGACATCAAGCCTCTATGGAATCAGACACCACCCCTCCCACTGATGACAGATGAAGCAGCTCTTTGCTACATATGTAGCTGGAGCCATATATGCTCTTTAGTTGATGGTTTAGTCCCTGGGAGCTTTGAGCGGTCCAGTTAATTGATACTGTTGTTCTTCCTATGAGAGTTTAATCCCCTTAGGCTCCTTCAGCCCTTCCCTTAACTCTTCCACTGGGGTCCCTGAGATCATTCTAATTGTTGGCTGTAAGTATCTGCATCTATCTTGGTCAGGTGCTGGGGGAACCTCTCAGAGGACAGCCATATCAGGCTCCTGTCTGAAAGCATATCTCGGCATCAGGGTTTAGTGTCTGCGGATAGAATGGATTGCACAATGGGATGATCTCTGGATGGCCTTTCCTTCAACCTTTGCTCCATTTTTGTCCCTGCATTTCCTTTAGACAGGGAGAATTCTGGGTTAAAGTTTTTAGACAGGTGGAGTGGCCCCATCCCTCCACTGGGGCCATATCTACTGAAGAGGTCTCTTTAGGTTCCTGTCTTCCTACTGTTGGGTATTTCAGCTAATATCATCCCCATTGGGTCCTGGGAACTTCTTTCTTCCCTGGCTTCTGTGACTTCCTGGTGATTCCCCAAGTTCTCCGTTCTCCACTGCTACTTATTTTTATTTGTTCTCCTGGCCCTCAGGACTTCTCTTCTGTCTCTTCCCATACCTGGTTCTGCACCCCTGCCCCTTTTTCCTCCATCTCCCCTCTCCCACCCAGATCCCTCCCGTTCTCTGACTCCTATGATTATTTTGTTTCCCCTTCTAAGAGGGTTTGAAGCATCCACACTTTGGCCTCCCTTCCTGTTAAGCTTTTACATGTCTGTGAGTCGTATCATGAGTATTCTGAGTCTTTGGGCTAATATCCAGTTATCAGTGCATACATACTATGTGTGTCCTTTTGGGTCTGGGTTACCTCACTCAGAATGGTGTTTTCTTACACCAATCAGCATGGCTAAGATAAAAAACTCAGGTGACAACAGTTGCTGACAAGGAAGGGAAAAAAAATAATCCATTGCTCGTGGGATCGCAAGCTGATACAACCATTTTAGAAATCAATCTGGCAGGTCCTCAGAAAATTAGCAATAGCTTTACCTGCAGACGAAAGCTATACTAGTACTCCTGGGTATATACCAAAAAAGATGCTCCAACATATTACAAGGACACATGCTTCACTATCTTCATAGCAGACATTTATTATAGCCAGTAGCTGGAAACAACCCAAATGTAAAAAATGGGTACAGGAAATGTGGTACATTTACACAATGGAGTACCACTCAGCTGTTAGAAACTGATCTTAGCATGAACAGAAAAGAACAGTTTTGGAGAGATTACAGAAGATTTAGAACACAAATGGGAAATGGTTTTCTTCAACTTGAGTCCATTGTTGCAAGCTTCGTAAAATTATTAGATTTTAACTTTAAGATGTGGGATCCATATGTATTTGCATATAAAGATGCTTTCAAAAGTGATAAATGAGGTTTTAAAATATAAAATAATTTCCAGTTGTTGACATTTGTTGGGAAAAGAACTTTTTTCACTAACTTTTAAATATTTTATCAATGACTTTAATTGCCACTATTACTAGGAACTATGATACAGAAAAATTGAAACATTTATTTCAAAGATTTTGATGTCCTGATATTTCTAATGCTATCATTATAACTACCAAAAATTCTCTTCACTTGTGCTTTTGGTAATTCATTGTGGTTTTGATTTTTTTTCTTCCAAGTCAGACTGCTATTCTCAATACTATTGAAGAGTTCAGTTGGCCATAAATTGATTGAAATCTAGGAAATTTAAATTTTGCTCACTAGATCTGTTTATTGTTGAATTATTTTCATGAGAGTTTAGAAGCAGAAAATAAGTGGAATACATTTGTTATGAGAACCTGAATTATTTGGATATATGAGACCTCCTTAAAAAATGGAGTAAAGGATACCTAGCATTCTCAATTTAATATTTTTTTGATAAAATGGATAAAAGGAAATCACTCCTATTCTAGAGTAGGAGAATATTTTGTGAGGAATGAGCACAATAAGGAATGAATGAAGTGATTTCTAGACTGGAGCTTAGAAGACAGGGCATTTGTTGGCATCATCCACTCCTCCTCCTCTACTTCTAACAAACAACCTACTCGAATCTAGTTCCTTGAAAAACAATGTTGAAGCATATTTCTCAAAATTCAGTCAATAATTTTTATAAGTTTGTATTAGTAAATTTAATATTTATTAGCTGTACCTTTAAATTTATGAACACTCATTCAAATATTTATTTAATATATTGTTATGTAATTTGGGTGATTATTCTTTGTCATCTCAGTAAATGCAAGTGGATTGAAAACAAGATCCTATTCCTTTTTCTTATACTGGAGCAAATATTGCAAAAGTAATAGTAGTTGATGTGTTTCCCATAGTCTCAAGATCATAAACAGAAATGAGCAAACCAATTGTTTCTGAGTAGTCAAATGTAAAATTTAAACCTGCATGATTATTTTTCTTATTTAGAATAACTGGTGGTTACATACTTTGTCCTTTCTCCTGAACATTCAACGCTTTGGATTCATTACTCTGACATGTACATTTGTGCTTGTTAAATGCATACTCAGCTTCTGTAGAGATGAATTGTACCTGAAACAACCAGAGAGGGAAGAAGTCTGTCTCTCATGATATAATGTGTGTATAGTCTCCCGACTGTATGTTGCTGTTCATAGGTAAGGAAATATAAAGGTTACATCTTGGAAAGAATCTTCACTTCTGTTTTAAAGCATTTGTTTTCACTTAGAATTCTGTCATGAAAGTACAGCATGCAGTTTCTAGTTCTATTCTACCACTTGAAAACCATCAACATACTTGAGTGGCAACATGAAATGTTTTCCCCTTATTTTGGATGCCAAAATTGGTCATCTTCATCCTTACGTTCAGATGTTTCATGCTCCTTTTGTAAAACCACTTCTCTAATAGAAGTTGGACAGAGAAGTTACACTAGATGAGATAAATTTCATCTCTGCTCAAATAAAACATTGTAGTTATGTGCAAGGTAAAGCCTTGTGTCTGCCTTTGAGTGAAATGGATCAGCAAAGCCTTTGCGATGTTTGGTCAATCAAAAGAGACTAAGAAGTTGTTTTGATACTGTTTGAATATTGAATAAATGTCTCTTTAGAGAATCTGTGAGAATTTGCAACCTTGGTCCTGAGACACTCCTGGCATACCTGGAGGTCTTACTTTTAATTATGGCTAGCCATGATCAAAAGAGACTGAGACTTGTGTGGGTTATCTGCTCTCAGAGAGCAGAAAGGACAAGATAACTTTGGTCATTGGAACCTTTCCCCAGCCCCAATGAACCTTGCATAATGTTTGAATAAACTGGGGTGAGCTATGTGGGTGTCAGTCTTTCCCAAGAAGGCTGAACTCCACTTCTCCTTTGGGATACGAAGGCTTAGCATCCTAGTGAGCTTCTCTCTCTATGGAGACATCTATGACCAATATCAGTCAATGAACAATTTTAAAGAGGCAAAGGTCCAGCCAGTTCTTCTCACTGCACCTCTGTATTTCAACCTCAGTGCACCTTGTATGTTTACGTTTTGCCATCTGTCTTGAAAAGCATCAAACAAAAATACTTTATCTTTCAAGTTAGTTTCCTCTCCAACTCCATATCATCCTACAGGCTTTACCAAGAACATCCATTCTCAAGTTGTAGGAAGCCTCCTCAATGTATGCATATTGAATAAGTAGACATCTTTAAATAGTTTCTAGACTAGAGTTTGAGTAGGAGAAAGACAGTTGTTTTGTTACTGGAAAATGGAGACACATTGGTACGAGGTAAAATAATACAACTCTCTTTCATTGCAATTCTAATACTGTTCTGCTACTTTAAGCCCCCTGAAAGCAAACATTGAAGCAGTTTTTTTTAAAAGGAGGTATTATTATTACTACATTTTAGGGAAGAAAAATATATTATAAAAATGGTTATTCTATTAGTAGTAGCCAATGTTTTGGATTTTGGGATGATGGATACAGATAATAAAAGCACTAATTTTTAGGATGGTGATGGTGACAAGTGTGTGTATTGGATGGTGCCTCCCTGAAGCGGTTTTCAGTCATTGCGTTTACTTACTTGACTTTTGTATGTGTGTCCACTATGTGGTCCAGCTAATGTTCTTGAACTGCTGATTATTCTCAACCTCAGCCTCCTGAGTGACAGAATTACAAGTGTTAGACCATACGCCTGGACCAAAATGTTTTATTTTAATTTTTTTATTTTATTGACACAGAATTTAAGTCTGTAGCCCTAACTAGGACAGAACTCACATGATAGCCATATTTTACAAAAACATCATAAATAACACAAGTGGACCTTCAACTTCAAGATATCCTCCTGCTTCAACCTCTGGAGTGCTAACATTATAAATATGATTATAAGGTTAATTTCATTGGAATTTCAAAGCCGGCAGCAAATGAATCTATGAATACAAAAGTTAGAAACTATAATTAATATTTGCCAACAGCAATACATAGTTTACTATATTAATTGACTTCTTATATTTCCCTATCCTAAAGAATCACCAAAAATCAAATGTCTTCGCCAGCTTTACTGGGATAATTTGCACAGAAACTAGGATTGTGTGGGTATTCCTAATGAGGCAGCAAACACCCTAAAATAGTGAAATATGCCTCATTGTATGATATTTAATAACTCTATTAGTTCTTACTATGACCTGGAAAGCCCCCAATAATTGAGACAGAGTCTTACCAATTTATTTAATCAGCTTTAGCACAGTTCCTAGGTGATTACCCCTAAACTATTTTTCAAGGCTGGACTGTCTACTTCCCAGTTACACTCCCCATGTTATTTGCTGTTTGAGTCATACCCCCTCTCTGTCTACCCAGTCTGTCCTCTGGGTACATTTCTCTCAGCTACATGTTCCTAGTCTATCCCTCCTCCTCCTCCTCCTCTTCCTCCTCCTCCTTCTTCTCTTCCCATCTCCTTCTCTTCCTCTTTCTTCTTTCTCTTTCTCTTTCTTTTGGTCCCTACCTATGACCCCTAGCCCAGAGCCAGAAGCCCCACTTACCTATATTCTCCTCAGTAACTGGCCGTCAGCCACTTTTATTTAATCAGTCAGAGTACATTGGTGAGCAAAGTTTACACACCACTTGGTGTATAGAAAACTTTGTTCATCTGGACTGCAACCAGATATTAGGACCAATATTTAGCATTTGAATATACAGCAGTACCAGGCCAACACTCAACTGTGGCCTTTACTATAAAAACTCATCTGACCCTAGAAAGGAAATAGAACAGTATGAGAAGAGCAAGAGGTGAAGAAGCAGTCTAGATCTAAGATGTATGAAGAAAATCAGGGAGTGGTATAAAATCAAAGAAGAAGTTTTGAAGGTCAAAGACTAATAGAAAGCCTTATTGCAAAAATGAGATTTTAGTAGAGGAAACAAAAAGAATTTAGAGAGAAAGCTTAGACTTACTAATATAAGTATCTTAAAACTAGTTTGATGATTGCAAACACTGCTATTGAGTGTGAATTTCTGCAGACTCAGATCTAGCTGAATATCTACTCAAATACAAATGTCTGCACATATATGATCAGGAATCTCAAATTGAAATAGAATAGCTTGGAAAGAAAATCTGAGTTTAAATGTTTGAATATAAACAAAAAACTGCAACAATTTGAATGTGAAGAATGAACAAAAATGCTGTAAGGCAAGAAATGCCATTTTAATCTTCTAAAAACATGAACAGTATCAAGGAGAAAAAAGTAACAATTGGCTGCTAGTTATAGTCTCACCATAACTGTGGATACACAGGCTTTCAGACTAGAAGCATGGGAAGTACACAGATTCCATTCAGACAGTGTTGGCCATATAAATTGTAAACTGCCTAGTCCTTCTCTCCATCCCACATGGTGTATACTAACATTATATACTTATATTGTATGCTTAAATTGCATATTTATATTCTTAAATTGCATATTATATATTTAATACTTACATGGACTACTTATATTCTTAAAACTTTACAAATAATTAAAAAATTCTAAAAACTTTCAGAAATATGACATCCACATTATAGAAGTGTCTGAAAATCTTGTTAAGTGACTAATTTTAAAGGATTGTAATTCTTGAAAGACTAATCATGGTATCAGTATCTGTTCTTTTCTTATATGTTTTTATTCTTTATTCCATTTTTATAGTCCTGTCTTCATCCCCTCTTGGTCTGCTCCCCAACTGCTTCCCACCCCATACCTCCTCCCCAACCTGTCTCCAAGAAGACGTCCCCATATCCCATCCCCACCCCACCAGACTTCCCCACTCCCTGGGACCTCGAGTCTCTCAAGGGTTCAGGTGTATCTTCTCTTACTGAGGCCAGACCAGGCAGTCCTCTGCTATATATGTGCCAGGAGCCTCATATCAGCTGGTGTATGCTGCCTGGTTGGTGGCTCAGTGTCTGAGAGATCCTGAAGGTCCAGGTCAGTTGAGACTTCTCCTCTTCCTATGCGGCCAACCATGAGGTCCTCCTCAGCTTCTTCCAGCTTTTCTCCAATTCAACTACAGGGGTCGCTGGCTTCTGTCCATTGTTTGGGTGCTAGTGTATGCATCTGACTCTTTCAGCTGCTTGTTAGAACGCTTGAAGGGCAGCCATGCCTGGCTCCTTTGTGCAAGTATACCTAACATTATCAGTGACAGTGTCAAGCCTTGGAACTTCCCCTTGAGATGGATCCCAATTTGGGCCTGTCACTTGATCTCTTATCCCTCAGGATCTTTTCATTCAGATAGGAACAATTCTGGGTCAGGGCTTTTGACTGTGGGATGGCAACCCCATCCCTCCACTTGATGTCCTGTCCCTCCACTGGAGGGTAACTCTACAAGTTTCCCCTCCCCACTGTAGAGCGATGCATCCACCCTCCCTTTGGGTACTGAGAGTCTCTCATCTTCCAGGTCTCTGGTACATTCTAAAGGATCCAACCACCTCCTACTTCCTGAGGTTACCTGTTTCCATTCTATCTGCTGACCCTTGGGTCTTCAGTTCTGTTTTCAATCCCCAATACCTGATCATGTTAATTATATTTCTACTTTTTTCCTCCCACTGGCTAAGGATTTTTTTTACAAAATTTTGCTTCAGTATATACATACTTCATACATTATGTTATATATAATGTATATCATATAGTTATTGTATTATAAATTATTATATTATTATTCAATTATATACTAATATTAGTATATATATCACTATGTTGAACAAAGGTGAATTTTTGAAAATATAAATATGTTATTGTATAAAATACTACAGATATTTAGGTTTAATTCCCATTGATCCTTTGTAAAAAAAAAACAATGGCTGTCTGAATAAAAATAAGGAACTGGAGAATCTTTAAGCAATTGTTCTATTAAGAGTATTGTTGCCTTGGGTCTGATAGTTGCAAACCTCATAAGAACATTTCTAAAAATAAAATATTCTGGCACTACTGGTATACTCAGTTTGTTCTAGTGATTATCTAAATATATGTAAATGTTCACATATAATACATTTTGTTGCCCAACATGGAATTTGCTGATACAGAGATAAGCTAAATGTTCATAGTAATAAAAATCACTATTAAGTGAAGGGTAAATGCAAGCTGCTGTAAGCAACGTGTGAATTGCTGATTAGTCTATTCTCTTCTTTACACAAGGAAGCAATTTAGGATCCTGAACAAAATTTATCCAAGCCTGAACTGCAAGTATCCAGCAGCACATTAGTACTTCCATTAATGTAAATTTTGCTAGCTACCATTTTTTCTTCATGACAGTTTCATATTCACAATATTATAAGCATGGCCTTTTACAATTACAATTTTATGATTATATTTTAAGAGATAATGATGCTGTAATATTATACCTAAAAGTCACCAATGACCCTAATAATGTTAATACATTTAATCATTAATATTAATTATTAAAAATAGATGTAGACTAGACTAAGTCAAATTACTTTGGTTTGGAACACTCAGCATATTTTAAAGTGATCCAGTTTTTGTGTGTTTAATCATCAGTGACAAAAAAAAAATCAATTATGCCCTAGTCTATAATTGAAAAAATTTATATTTATTATATATAGGAACAATTGAAAAATCTAAGGCATACCTTAGCAAACATGTGAGACTTATAAGCACTGGATAAATACTATAAATCAAAGTAAATGGAGCATATGTCCTGGGTGCCATAAAAGTGATATTTGAGTTTTGGCTGAAAATGGATTTATGATGCATAATTATTGCAAAATAGATTACTATGACTATTTCTCACACTAAAATATAAGAAAATGACAATATTATCTTTCAGAAACCTTTATACTCAACTAACAAATAGCTTTAGGCAATATAGCTAGGTAATATTTGCTAAGTTAAAACAAACATATTGGGAATTACATTGATTTAAATAAATAGTGTTTAGAATAATATTAATTTGAAAATATTACTAATTTTATAGATGAGAATATTTAAATTAGTGAAGTTACTATTCTTAACACCAAGCAGTTGATGAGAATATAGTTCAAAACTTTTTAGGTAAAATATTATATGCTTTGAAATATAATGTTCATAGCAGTAGTCAAGTGCTGTTCTTGGCCTTGTAGTTATTTCTTTTCTCTTTTTTTCCCCTCAAAAGAGGGTTTCTCTGTATAGCCCTGACTGTCCTGGAATTTACTCTGTAGACCAGGCTGGTCTTGAACTCTGAAATCTGCTTGCCTCTGCCTCCCAACTGCTGGAATTAAATGCACCACCACTGCCCGGTGTAGTTATTTCAACTCATTTCATGTGTAGTCACCTTGAGAGAAGAGAAAAATGAAGAACATACAGGAAGCAGAAAGTTATTTACACAGAATGATATAGACACAGAAATAAAGACCTAGGTTTATAAAGATGTTTAGTGTGAGAGTCTTTCCTATTAACCAACATGCCTTGCACCTTTTCAAGGCACCCTCCTCTATTTGTGAAATGATGCTTTCAAGTTGCTGGTATAGCCTGGAATAATCATTGGACATGAAAGAAAACTGTTGCCAGCAGAGCTAATTTCTATAAAAACACAGATTCAAGACTTAAGATATGACTGTGTCATCAAATGTTAGCCACACACAAACATGGACTTCTGAGTTCTGACTACTAGCATACACAAAAAAGACAGTGATGACTATAAGCCCAGTACTGGTAGGAAATGCCAGGTGGATCACTGAAGCTTGCTGCCTATTGATTTAGTGAGACTGAGGATTTCCAGGTAATAGAGAGCCACCAAAAGGAATCAAGGAACCAGATTTATCTTCCTTGGGTCCATCCCCCCAGTTCCTGCATAAAACTTAACAAGATATTTTCCACTCCTTTGTAAGCCCAGCAAAATTTGGGTATAATGATTGATCATCCTTGTTCATTCAAGTACACTCAGGTTTAACATTAAATGTCATATATCTTTGGAAACTTCTAGATCACTTGAAAATTTGACAGCTAATCACAAGAGCAAAGAGCTCAAGCAATAGAGAAATCCACTAACTACTGTTTGACAGTAGTGGTGTGTGTAATACTTCAGAGAACAAATCCCTCAATTACTTCTTTTGAACTTTGTGTTAGCTCTTGGAGCAAGTGAGCAATCAAGGGAATTCACAGGGGAGTACATTCCTTTCGCTTGAGTAGCTACAAGTGAATATTTTATTTTTTTTCTTGTTTACTTGTTGCATGCTCTTTGTCAAGATTTGATTGTCTTAGTTAGGCTTGTACTGTTGTGAACAGACACCATGGCCAGCAGAAGGAGACCAGCATTCTCAGGTATCTAGGAGGAATCTCTCAAAGCCCACATTCACAGTGATAACACTTCCTCCAACAAGGTCACACCTATTTCACCAAGACCAAACCTCCAAACAGTACCACTCCCTGGGCCAAGCATATTCAAACCACCACATTCCATTCCCTAGCCCTGAGAGGCTTGCTCAAAAGCATAACTCTATTGGGGGGGGGGCAGTCATACCTAAATATAGCATTACACAAAACGCAATTTGTCCAACTTTAAAAGTCCCCATAGTTTATAGCAATCTCAACAAAGTTAAAAATCCAAAGTTCAAAGTCCTTTCAGAGATTGAAACATTTAACCGTAACCTCCTATAAAATCAAAATGAAAAAGCAGATCACATACTTCCAAAATCACGGGATATGCATTACCATTCTAAGATGTCATAGTAAGAGAATACTGGAGCAAAACAAGACCAAAAAGCCATCTGGGCAATCTCCAAACCACTCTACTAATAAATTTCATCCCAAATATGCTTCTTTACTCACAAATTTTTTATATCAATATTTGATTTTTTGAACCTGGAGACCTCATTCTTCCAGCAGATATCCCAGACATTTACAATATCCATCCTAAATTCTAGATTAGATGAACTCATTTTAGTTCAATGCCTATCTAGTAAGACAATCCTTAGTGAGTCACCATTATTGTTCTTTTGAAGAACAAATTCATTAAGATGTCTTAAGTGACTCTGCTAGTCTAGGTCCTGCCTCGTTGTCTACTTAGCTTGTCTTGCTATCACTTTCTGACCTAGTGGTGCTATTTCTAATCCCTGAATTTATCCTGTCTGTGAGATATGAAAGGTGACTGAGCACAAACTTTTCTCTATTTATAATACTCTGTTCATTGATCATTTACTGATCTGAGATCTCAATCACTCACTCGGCAAAGATATCCCTATATCCACCAACACAGCCTCACAAAACCAAGATTTTTACACATAGACATCTTCCTGGTGTTCAGTAATAAACATAACTGTATACATAACAAGACTCTCTCACTGTGCTATATTGTATCACTTTGCCAAGCAGGGATCCCTGGCATAAAATGTATACTCAATAAACACTTGTGGGTTGAATAGGTCATTAACAAGCAAGAACCATGAATCTTTTCTCTCTGAGTTGTTTTATTTGCAGCTTAAGGAACGCAATTATCTAAGCCATGTATCTCTGCCAACCATTTACCAAGGTCATCACAGCAACATAGAACCTGTAACATAAACTTGGATCTTGTGGAAAGACAGAAATAAGCTCTACAAAGTGAAGCAGCCTTTAAAAGTGATTCTTTAAAATATTTTACATTTTTCCCAAAGTCTTGTTTTCTCTCAAAAGTGCCCCATATTCTCCTACCTCAGCATGTCTGTGAAACCCGTTTTCCCTCTTTGCTATTGCAATATTTAGTTAGCTGGCTGACTTACTGAGATTGATTTATTATGAAATACAATCACAGTAAATGGGCATTCAGTGGTTCCAAGTGATATCTTATTCTATTTAGTTCAATAACACTTTGTGGTGTCAGATTAGGATCCTGTAAGTTTTTATTTTTTTTTTTTTCTGAGTGGCAGTCATTAAACTTTCTCTTCTTCAGAGTGATCTGATTAAAACAGTGGTTTTTTCTTCCAATGTAACACGAATTTGTTTAACAATTTAAGAGATAAATCTATTAATTTCAGGTAATGTGAAAAGTATTGATGAAACAACTAGTATCTGAGAGAGACAGACCTAATCGTCTAAAAGATTTGCATTGTAAGGATGGCTTATATTAATTTTCAGACTAGTTTGTCTCAGAAAAAATGTTGTGTGGAGTGATTCTTCTAAGAACTTATGGTGATTGCAATATGAAGATGTGCACAACAAAGATTCTGAGTATTAGTTGAAGATGCAGAAACAAGGAAAAATGGTTGGCAGAATTTAGGTACTGCACACAAAGACTACTTGCAGAAATCTTGGCAGTCCAGGAATCAAATATATATGAATTTCTTACTGAAAGATACATTACTAGGGCAAAACACTCTTTCAAAATCAGTTCCCACAAGCAAGTAATAGGCTTGAAGTCGTATAGATGAATAAAAATATTTTGAATATTAAGAATAAAGTATCTAGTAATCATCCACATTTCAATGTATACATTTGTGGAAATTTAGGCAGTATATCATAAAAAAGACTATCAGAGATATCTTACCATTTCATTATATAAAATAGTAAGCAGAAATTATTTATTTTTCCATTTTTAAAATAATTGTTACCAGTTGGAAAGAATATCTAATATTACTCATTTTACTGCATAATAAATTTCGGGCCCAAGTATAATTTTGTGAATGGATTTAACTCTGTTATGTTTGTCAGCTTTCTTCACTATGATAAATTACCTGAGATATTCTAATTGAAAAGAGGAAGGTTAGCTTGGCTCACTCTTTCAAACTTTAAATCATCTTCACTTGGCTTTATTGCTCTGTGCCTGTGTTACATAGTTGAAAGACATAGATAGGGGGCTTCGCTATTACATGGTGACTAAGAATCAAGAAAATAATGGTCCAGAATCTCAACATAACCTGAAAAGAGCAAGCATCTAGTAATCTAAGTTCTTTCCCATAGGCTTCATTTGATTCTTCTTTTTCATCTCCCAACAGCACCATCAACATGAAAACAGTCTGCAACACGTAGGATTCTGCAGACATTCAGGATTAAAACTATTACAGCATTAGGAATTTAATTTTTTAAATATCCACAACTACTTATTCATTATATTAATAATATTTTTGTATATTTAATATCCCATGCCATTTTCACTATTCCATTTTAAACAAATGAGGCACTGACATTTTGAGCATTTTCACTACGTTCTTCCATAGTTCTAATAAATTACAAATTTAAACATTTTCTATATGATAGGGTGCACTAGTTTTAAACTGTGAATACAATGAGAAAAAAATAAGTTAGTCAATATGCCTACCACGTCTGATATCATTTTAATTTAAAAAAAGATATCTCAGTGATTTTTTAATGTGCAATTAATTCAATGCGTGTGACTTTATTAACCAGATAGAACAATAAATCTCAAAAACATAGTTATGATTTGTCTAGATGACTGAGAGTATTGCTTTATTTCACCTTCATAGGCTATTCCTTCTACCTTCTAACCTGCACTCCTACTCTCTACCTCCATGAGTTTAGTTATTTTAAATTGTGTGTATTCTTAATAACATGTAGGATTTGGTCTTCTGTACCTGTCATATTTACTGCAGCATAATACTTTTCTCTTTTATACATATTGCTTCAAATAATAGGATTTCCTTCATTTATAGGTCTTGATAGTATTCTAGTGTGACTTTATATTATATTTTCTTATTCCCACTATGCTAGATTTACAGATTGATACCTTAACCTGTCCACTGTGGCTAGTGCCATATTGAGCACAAAAGCTATAGCACATTGATTTCAATCTTCCAAAAATAAATTATCATCCATGAATCTTATCATACAGTTTGAAATTCTAGTAAAATATAGAAAGTCATTTATTTTCATCAAGTTGTTAATTTTTATTTTGATAAATTTCATTTCATGTTTTCCTATTTCAGCTTCTTAAAAAAAACACTTTCCAGTTACTTAGTGTTCTTTATTGCTGATTATCAAAATAATGTAAATGGTTTCACTGTTTTCCTAAGATACTTAAAAAGTGTTTTTATCTACTCACATAATAAGAATATGCATATAGTGAAGTGTGGAGAACACGAAGGACATAATATTTTACTAAATTTACATTACATACCATAGTCTTTATGTACAGCTTTATTCTAATTTCAAGCAGATGTTTTCACTTAAACAAATAACACTTTAAATTATCATATTTTAAATTTCACATGGATATAATTGTTTATATCAATATGGAATTACCCAATGGTCCTTATGCATTTTCTTAGAATAATCATAAGTTAAAAAAGGAAAATGCAATCTCTCACTAAGTTGATCCACACTCCTTCAATTAAGGACTATTAAAAATGTAAATGCTGAGAATTTCGCAGTGCCACGACCCCATGTGCGTTCTCTCACTGATCTTTACTGATCCCTTTGGAAAGGGAACTTTAAATAATACAGTTTCAGAAATTCCTCTGTGGAATCTTGGGACCTTCTCACAGCAATTACATACAAGGATATGGATGAGAAGAAATAGAAAGGGATTTATATAAATTACTCTGACCACTTGCAGAACAGCAAATTAAGCCTTTTTCCCCCTAGTAAATTTACCTTGCTTTTTTAGAAAAATTATCATATTCAGTCCAATAATTAGTATTTATTTCATAATATTCTTTTAGGTCTTGAGATTCTATGACAGAAAATTTTTTTGTACTGTACATGTAAAAGTGTGTTTATTTTCTTATTAGACATTATTTACATGTCACATGATATCTCCTTTCCCAGTTTCCCCTCTGAAAAAAAGAAAAAGAAAAAACAAACAAACAAAAAAAAAACCTGTTCCCTCCTCCTTTCCCCTGCTCACCAACCCCTCCCCACTTCCTAGCCCTGGCACTCCCATGCACTGGTGCATAAACCTTCACAGGTCCAAGGGCTTCTCCTCCCATTGATTACCGACTCGACCATCCTCTGCTATACATATGCTGCTGGAGCCATGAGTCCCATCATGTGTACTCTTTGGTTGGTGGTTTAGTCCCTGGGAGCTCTGAGGGTACTGGTTAGTTCATATTGTTGTTCCTCCTAAGGGGCTGCAAACCCTTCAGCTCCTTCAGCTCTCCAATTCGTTCACTGGGGACCCTGTGATTAGTCCAATGGATGGTTGTGAGCCTCTACTTCAGTATTAGTGGGGTACTGTCAGAGCCTCTCAGGAGACAGTTATATCAGGCTCCTGTTAGCCAGCATTTGCTGGCATCCACAATAGTGTCTGGATTTGATGATTGAATATGGGAAGGATTCCAAGGTGGAGCAGTCTCCGGATTATCCTTCCTTCAGCTTTCAATCCATAATTATACAAAAGAAAATTGATGATATCAAAGCAAGCTAGATTATGTTCCCTTTACTCTGAAATGAAAACATGCTTATATCCTGTTCTTACTTATCAATTTAAGCAATATATTCAATTTCTTAACTATAATTTACATATCACTGCTTCAAAATTTTTCATTTTAGTTCTTATATCCATGAAATTAAAATTATAAAATATCTCTAATTTCATAAAAGTATGAAACAAACATCTACCAATGATTTTTTTTTAAAATTAGGAGTTGATGCTAAAATTATTTAAACTCATAAAATGCCAAAATTAACATTAAAATGCTAAAATTACTCCAAAGAAACCATGAGAAGTTAAATCAATGCATTATACATATACATGTGTGTGTGTGTGTGTGTGTGTGCAAGTGTACACAAGCCTGTATAACATGGAAATTAATTTTTAAAGTGTTAACGTTTCTGAGTCTACTTCCAAATTTAATTTAAAATCATATAGAAAAATAAATGTTAAAAGTTTCTGCCAAAAATTAAATAACTAAGCACTAACATTTGTGCATTGTGGCACAATTGAGATGCTGGCAGAGGTAGGTTATGATTATAAATTGGCATTTACCCAGAAATCTTTAGAATTCAAAACAACAACAATATCAACCCCGTCCAGAAAATGGTAGGAAAAAATACAAGTTGAAGTTTTTCTACAGAGTTAGAAAATGGCTTGGTTTATAAAAGTTCAGAATTGTAGTGAAATAAAAATATCTATTTACAAGTTTGGAGTTTTCTGGTAATTTTATCATTTGCTATATTTAGAGTTATATTCATATGTGTTATGGATATATAACTATATGATATATACATACATATATGCGTATCATGTGAACCTAGACTTTTCTCGTAATTTGTATTTCAGTATGCTCCCTAGAATTTTCATTACTATTAATTTATCTGCAATGGACATTTCCTCAACTTGCATTTTCCTAGTCCTTCACACGTATAAAGAAAACAGCCAGTTCTCAAGAACTCAAGTCCTGAATGTAAGGATTGTCATTGACTAATTATTCCTTCCTTCTGTACATACACACTATCAAAATGATGTCCTATCATATGGAACATAATGTCTCATAAAGTGGATTTCTTGGAGAAGAACATCTTTGCTACAGTCTACACTAACAACACTAAACTGTTTTTCCTTTCTTTGCCCATGGCTGAGTTGTCAGTTAAAATAAGTCAGAATAAATTTGTAATTCTTTATGAAGCAGATTGACTGTGTAGTGTTTACAAAATTATCTTAATCTAATGAGACAGGAAACAGAAGTATAAAATACAATAAGCAAATATATTTCAAACAGTCAACAGAGAATATCAGAACCCCAAATTCATTGGAAGCAGTCACTCAAAGCTTAGAAAGTATGTGATTGGTCATAATCTTACCCCAAATGGTCTATTTACACCATAACTAAGGAAACTCTAAAAGTGACTGATCAAATACTACCACTTGGCAGGCAGTATAACATACTGGGATACACAGAGGTCAGCCTATTTTTAGAAGGGAGTGAAACAGATCTTAGACTGTCTCTACAAGTCCCTTCATCAGCAGGTAGCATAAGCCCAACACAATCCACAGTGCTTCCCAAACACATGAGAAAAGTAAAAGGCCCAGATACTCCTGTGTCACCTGGAGAAATGACCTGTACTTGCTTCTCTTAGATTACAGAAGAGTTGGGAGTTTACTGAATATTTCACATCAAACACATGCATCTTCACAGGAAATTTCATATTTGATCTAAATAGTAATCTTTATGGACTGAATGTATCCATTCAGTATGTTTTGTGTAAATATTTTTCGGTCCAACATGAGGGGCATTATAAATATTGTACTTAGGAAAAGGAATAATAAGGTGAGCATGGGAAACCCTTTAGGTGCTGTAGTAAAACATTTAGAGATTATGACCTTGTAACAAAATGTACATGATGAGATAGAAATAGGCATTTCAGAAGATAATCTTTGTTTTATTTTTATTAGATATTTTCTTTATTTACATTGCAAATTTTATCCCCCCCCCCCTAAAAAAAAACCCTATCTCATCCCCCTTCTTACTGCTCACTGATCCACCCACTCCTGCTTTCCTGTCCTAGCATTCTCCTACACTGGGGCATCAAGATTTCATGAGAGCAAAGGCCTCTCCTCTAATTGATATCCTATAAGGCCATCCTCTACTACATATGTGGCTGGAGCCATGGGTCCCTCCATGTGTACTCACTCTTTGGTTGGTGGTTTAGACCCTAGGAGCTCTGGGGGTACTGGTTGGTTCATATTGTTGTTCTTCCTATGGGGCTGTAAACCCCTTCAGATCCTTGGGTTCTTTCTCTAGCTCCTCCCTTGGGGACTTTGTTCTCAGTCCAAGAGATTGCTGTGAGCATTCACTTCTGTATTAGTCAGGAACTGGCAAAGTTTCTCAGGAGACAGCTATATCAGGCTCCTGTCTTACCACAATAGTGTCTGTGTTTGGTAACTGTATATGGGATGGATCCCTAGGTAGGACAGTCACTGGATGGCCTTTCCTTGTGAATGTTATAATTTTACAATGTTCTCACAATTTACTCCAGGGAAAATTTATTAGAGCTTTATATTTTAAATATTTTTTTCATTGTGTATTGATACATTAACTGGAGAGTAGATATTTTCCCTGGGTACTTCAAAAGTGCATTCAAGATTTCCTACAGGAGCAGGAGAACTGAAGAACACATACTACTTGGATTTACAGGTGTTTGTATCAAAGGGCAATTCATTTTGTTAGTCTTTGTTTTTAATGGGAGGAGGGCTGTCACATTTTGTCAGTCTCCTCATGTTAAAATGGATGTGAAGACAAAGAGCATTACCTCTATAATCAGTGGTATAGATTGGGATTTGTGAAGTGGAAAATGTAACATTATGTATTTACAGGATCAGACCACAGCATTTTTTCAGCAGGTTGTAAAGCGAGCTGAACTACATTGGACTCAGCAAATCATTAACATGTAAGATTCATGAAAAGTTTGGGAGGCACTTATGTGACAGCCACTTGTACACAGAGAATTTTTGTAAATTAAGACAAGACTAGTACCTTATTTTGTATTCATATTATGCAAAGACAGAATCATCAGCCCTGGTATGCTGAAGCTAGAATTCCCATGTTCCATGTTCATAATTCTCATTGTTTGCACTGAACCTGGTTTTAATGAACATTCCAAAAATCACTAAATACTGGATATTGTGTGTTACCACATGTATGGTTAATTGCTCTCTGATTGGAATATCTTGTGAGAGTCTACCTCTGGGAAGAGGAACCCACATAAGGAACTGAAAATATAGGTGAAATTTTTTCTTATCAGAATCTTCCCAATATTCTGATGTTGAAAATATAATGTCACCAGTATGACAGGATTAAGAGTAAGATCATATATGAAGAGTTTTTAAGGTGTGCAGGTAAAGTTATTATGTATTATAAGATTATGATCCTCATGAAAGGACCCCATAACACAGGTGTACTTTCTTCTACTCTTCCACTATGGCAGAACTCTGGCTTGTACACACAGAAGTGCATAGCTCCAGGCTCAATCTTAGAAAAAGTGCTTTCTCTAAAATCTTATCACCTGTTAGAAAACTTGAGGCTTAATTCAAAGAAATCCAACATAATTTCCTGCCCAATATTGCACAGAATACATAATGTATGAGCTCTCAGTTTTGCTGCTTTGAAGCAAAGAACACTTAATAGTGCTTAGATTCTGAGTGCAAGCAATTTCCTTCCAAAATATATAGGCTCTGAAATAAAAATAAATAAATAAAAATAAAATTACAAAAGGAAATAAAAGGAAAGTAAGAAAAACAAAAACAAAACAAAACAACAAAAACCCTAGCATGATAACATATATGGGAATGAACACACATGATTTCTGATAGGCATCTAAGAGTGTTAGGTGGATTTGAAATGAGGCATGCTCTTTGAATACTAAGAAATGCTCCCTGATCCTGTAATATTTTGTAAGCCTCACTATTTGTTCTGTACATGCCAGAACTCATTTAGATACCAGCCATTTCATTTAGGAGACATTAGTAGAGGTAGAGTAAACCCAATACTTAGGCAAGTTCAAGAGAGGAGATTGAGCTTTTGATTCAGTATATTGTCTAGTTCTTTTTTTCTCCTAAATGGTCCCTTTAATTTTGTAGGTGTCAAATTTATAATCTATTTAAAATGTGAGTTATGTGTAATTTTATCTTCAGAGATAATATTTGATACCAATAGTGTAAATATCTCTAAACTGTTTATTGCAAAATATAATTACTCAGAGGCCTTTGCTCAGGAATTATTTTCTAAGATATCATCATATGGGAGGTTTCTACTTTAGTTTCTTTATAGTTTTCTTTTCCAGGTGAGGTTTTGCAATTCAAAATTAGACTTTATACTTAAAAAAATTATTTATTTATTTATTTATTGTATGTGTGTGTGTGTGTGTGTGTGTGTGTGTACATGTGAGTGTGTGTGTGTATGGTTATGTGTTTTTGTGTGTATACATGTCATGTGGACTAGGAGAAGAATGTGCACATTAAAGCAAAACTTGTTAAGGATGGTTTTCTCTGTCCACCATATGGAGGCCAAGGAGGAAACTCAGACTCTGAAGTTTTATAGTCAATTTCTTTACTCATTGAACCATCTTTCTAGCCCCAGACTTTCTATTTTTATTTTTGGCTAAGTATAAAATGTTAAGTTAAGAGAATCATTATGAAATGATTAGAAAGACTGCAATGACCCACTCTAAGGTTGTCCTCTGTAAACTTTTAACAATGAACTCATTTCAAAATGGATTAAAAAAATAAATTAGGTATATGTCCATGCATGGTCATACATGCAATCAGGGAAGAAGAAGATATCAGCTAATGAAATAGATGTTGTTAGAGAGAAGAGATTGATATGATAATATATAAAATAACATTTATAAAAAGGTACATACATATTTATAAGAAAATATAATTTAATAAAAAATTATGAATATTAATAATAAATTATAAGAAATTACTGATTCAGAATCTAAATCATTAAATGAATTCTTTGATCATTTAAGTAGGAATAATATGTAATTTCCTTTTCATGATAATCTAGAATTCATAGCATGTTTTACTTTCTTAGTCTTACAATTTAAAATTGAAGAATTGGGGTCATCATAGCAAATTTTTGATGGAGATTCAATTAAATATATAAATGTTGAGTATTTTAACATCAAATATTAACATATCATTTACAGGATATGAAATTATGCTTAAAATTAATAATTTTATGCTACAATACAGGCTTGTACTGGCTAGTTTTGTGTGTCAACTTGACACAGGCTGGAGTTATCACAGAGAAGTGAGCTTCAGTTGGGGAAATGCCTCCATGAGATCCAGCTGTGGGGCATTTTCTCAATTAGTGATCAAAGGAGTAGTGCCATCCCTGGGCTGGAAGTCTTGGGTTCTATAAGAGAGCAGGCTGAGCAAGCCAGGAGAAGCAAGCAAGCCAGCAAGGAACATCTCTCCATGGCCTCTGCGTCAGCTCCTGCTTCCTGACCTGCTTGAGTTCCAGTCCTGACTTCCTCTGGTGATCAATAGCCATGTGGAAATAAGCTGAATAAACCCTTTCCTCCCCAATTTGCTTCTTGGTCATGATGTTTGTGCAGGAATAGAAACCCTGACTAAGACAAGGCTCTAGCCTTTATTTAGTTTAAGATCCAGAAACTACAATTCATTTTTTAACCTACATGAAATCTTACATTTTACATTAAAGTGCCATGTTAGAGACCTTCCCATAGATATCTCATATCAGAGCTAAGTTTTTATTTTCTTTTCTACAATTGCTCATAAAATGAGATAGAAGTAACAGCAGAGCTTGAGGAGAGATATAAAACCCTAACATTAATTTTATTCAGATGAGATGATTTGTATGCAAGCTATCAGGCTACACGCTTATCTCATTACAAGCTCATGGCTGTGAGTGTTTCATCATTTCTCAGATGCCATTAAGTTTAATAATAAGACTGCCTGTATTGTGTATTAAAAATGTGTGTCAGTTCTCAATTCTGTATAATGGTGAAGTGTTTGTGAATATTTATTACCTCATCTTTAATGCTCTTAACTCTGTTCTGAATAGCGAAGTTAATTGCCTTCATGGCTTTAATTGCACTGTGCAGAGTGCATTCTGGTCTATCGTCTTCCTCACCATGTGCTGAGATACTAGGAATTTGAAGATTTTTCTGAAAATCAATAATTGGCAAGTGAAAACTTGCACAGGCACATAATTGCTCCCTGAATTAAAGCACGGTGGGTTAGCTTGGCCTCTTGCAGGGTCAATTAGCTCCATGCCCTTCTCTCTGGGAACACAAGTAGCCAGCCCTGCTCACTTTAAACAGTTACAGAGATACTAATTTGCATATACAATTCATTTAAAATATTTTAAATTACATATGTATACACACACATATATATATGTATGTATATATATAAAATATATATATATATATACGTATTTAAAATCAGATTTTGTTGTTTACTTTCTTCTCACCTCATCATGCCTCACATTACTTAGTATCTGGACCTAATCCTTTCAAGTCATAGTTGAGTGCAAGTTCCTTTTCTATTGCTAAATATGTACATTTTCTATACATGTGTATATACACATATATAATAAATTACCAATGTTTTATTATTGTAGATATTACAAATAAAAGAAAATAATGAATCCAATATTTTTTTCAATAAACCATTAGTTTAGTCTGTCTTATGAGCACTTTCTTTTGGGAAAAGTTTTTGATTTGTACATTAGTGCAGTTTCAAGTAAGATATTGCCAGGTATAAAACCAGTAAAAGTATGAGCAAACAGATATGAAAGTATAAACATATATGTGATTTTATTGGAAAAATAACTAGGGTATATAAAAGAAAATCCTTTAAGGTAGATTGTTATAAATTTCAGACTCTGAATTTCAATTATAATAGATGATGGTAGCAGATATTTTTGCTTACGAAAAAATGTTATACAGTACCTTGTTTTGTCTATCTCCTCTTCCCTCCTAGATTCTACCCATATCTCAACTGACTCTACTACCCAACTTCATGTTTATCTCTATCCCTCTTTCTCTCTGCGTTTTAGAAATCAACACCACACAAAAAGTACCAACCAAACAAAAGCAAATGATAGGACTAAAAAGTGCTAAAGTCTCCAAAAGGAAAACACCCCTCCCAGCCAAAGAAATCATGAGCCGTCTCCTGAGAGGCTCTGCTAGTGCCTGACAAATACAGAGGTGGATGCTCTCAGTCAACCATTGGACTGAGCACGGGGTCCCCAATGAAGGAGCTAGGAAAAGGACCCAAAGAGCTGAAGGAGTTTGTAGTCCCATAGGAGGAACAATAATATGAATCAATCAATACCCCTAGAGCTCCCAAGAACTCTCCACCAACCAAGGAGTACACATTGAGGGACTCATGGCTCCAGCTTCATATGTAGCAGAGGATGGCCTGGTCAGTCATCAATGGAAGGAGAGGCCCTTGGTCCTATGAAGACTTGATGCCCCAGTGAAAGAGAATGCCAGGACCAGGAAGCAGGAGTGGTGGGTGGGTAAGCAGGGAGATGAGGGAGGGGTTAGGGGGTTTTTAGTGGGGAGAACAGGAAAAGGGATAACATTTGAAATGTAAATAAAGAAAATATCTAATAAAAAATACTCCTAGGCATTAAATCTTACTTGGAGTGAGGCTAATATAGCCAGAGACACTCTACTGTAGAAAATCCATTCTCTCCCAGCTGGTATCAATTGCAAGTAGCTTCTTGGTTAGGGCTAAGACTGATATCCACTTTCCCTTCTCAGTACTGAGATGTTGTTTTGGTTGAACCTTTCCAAGTTTATATGTGTCATCACAGTCTGAGAGTTCTTATATGCGTCAGTCCTGTTGTGTCTGGAAGGTGTGGTTCCTTTGGATTTTAATCATTGTTTACATTAGTGTTGCATAACGTATAGACCAGTATTATATATGAGAATAGAACAACTGCAATTGATCCAGAAAAGCAAAGTAGACATAAATTCTGTCCAGGTATGATATTTATTAAGAAGAATGACCCTCAAGGCCATGATTGGATTTTGATGTGGGGTAAGAGCATTAAACACAAACAATATAATACATTAAGATATAAACAAGAGGAGTCTTAATGGAAAATGAACCTTCCTTTTAAAGTATGGAGATAAATTTTACTAAAAGTGAAAGTGGGAGAGTGATAAGGGGGAGGGGAGGTAGAGATACCTGCCATGAAAGGGAGCTATATCAAGAGCAGTATGCCCAGAAAACTCTCAAGCAGAGCATTTGCCATGAAGAGTTCCAAATCATGCTGAGTGCAGTAATCCAGTTACAAAAGGACATGCAAGGTATGATGTACTCATGTATAAGTGGATAGTATAAATAAAATACAGGTGTCATGCTATACTACACAGACCCAAAGAACTTAACCAAAAGGAAGGCACATGCAAGGAAGCTTGACTCTCACTTAGAAGGGAGAATAAAATAGTCATTAGATGTAAATAGAATGAGGAAACTGGGAGGGAGAGGGAATGAAGAGAGAAATGGGGGGGGGG
>JADRCD010212378.1:12005-25979 GCA_019843815.1 Montemys delectorum | reverse complement strand
TCTTCTTCTTTTTGTTTTTTCGAGACAGGGTTTCTCTGTGTGGCCCTGGCTGTCCTGGAACTCACTCTGTAGACCAGGCTGGCCTCGAACTCAGAAATCCGCCTACCTCTGCCTCCTGAGTGCTGGTGTGCGCCACCACTGCCTGGCATCTAGGCAGACTTCTGAGGTATATCCTCCTCTTCCTTCTCCATCATTCTGCTCATCATTTTGTGATGTTGGGGATGGTACCCACGGTCTTGCACATGCTTGGCAGATACCACTGAATGACAGACCCCTTCCACACTGTTACTATCACTGTTATTATGTGGTGCTGGGGATAGAACCTAGGGATGCTAGGCAAGTACTTTACCACTAAGCCGCATATACCCCCATTATCATGTGCTGTTTGGGATGGAAGGCACCTGAACATGCTAGATAGTCACTCTACCAACAACAAAGCCACCTGTTAGCTTAGTTTTCCACATTTTTTTTTTTCTCTGCATAGCCCTGGCTGTCCTGGAACTCACTCTGTGGACCACGCTGGCCTTGAACTCAGAAATCCGCCTGCCTCTGCTGCCCAAGTGCTGGGATTAAAGGCATGTGCCACCACTGCCCATCCTCCACACTTTTTAAAAAAAATATTTTTGATGGGCAAATGAAGTTTTTGCATCTACTCTACCTGTGGACTTTATATGTACACGGTAGACATACCTAAGTTGTGTTATTATCATATATCATTCATGATTCTTTGTTTTCTGCTAGATTGTTGTATATACTACAGTTGATCATGCTTTTTTTTTTTTTGGAGACAGAGTCATAAGTTGCCTAGGCTTGTTTTGAACTTGCTATTTAGCTGAGGATGATGGAATTCTGATGTCCTGTCTTCAAGCCACATTAGATTAGCCCTTCAGTCTTTGAGATGGGGAGGGGGAGTCTCTCAATGTGTAGCTCAGTGCGTCTGGTTCAGCTTCCTCCATCTCTGGGTAGCTGTTGTCAGAAACTGCTGAAATTGTCAGCTCTCTAACATGCCCTGGCTCTCCTCCTGCATCCTGCTGCTTGGCATCCTTTTCTTGCTCCTCTTCTGTTGCTGGTGTCTAAATGTTGAGTACCTTAGTGCATCATTTTGGGACATTCTCTTGGCCTGTATCCTCTGGTACTATTCATTTTTTTTTCCCCCCAAGACAGAGTTTTTCTGTATAGCCCTGGTTGTCCTAGAACTCACTCTGTAGACCAGGCTGGCCTCGAACTCAGAAATCCACCTGTCTCTGCCTCCCAAGTGCTGGGACTAAAGGTGTGCGCCACCACCGCCCAGCATCACTACTCATTTTTATGATGGTGGTTCCTCAAAAACATTTTTGACTTTTTGCCGGGTTGTTTATATCACAAGTGTGTCCTCTTTTCTTTCCAGTCACTAGACAGTCTGTTATCTACTTTTTCCTTTTTTTCCCTGTGATGGGGTCTCATATCCAAGGTTAGCCTTGAACTTGCTATGTACTCAGGAGGACCTTGAGCTTTTTTGATCCTGCTGCCTCTACTCTCCCAGTGCTGTTCTTACTGGTATATGACACCGTGCCCTGTTTATGCAGTGCTGGGGATGGGGCTCAGGGCTATGCATGTTAGGAGAGTGCTCTGCTAACTGAGCTACATTCCCAACTCATGGTACCCTACAACCCCCCCACCCCCTTTAAGACTTTAAAAGAATTTTTTTTTGAGACATAGTTTCTCTGTGTAGATCTGGCTCTTCTGTAATTCACGCTCTAGACCAAAGTAGCCCCAAACTCAAGAGATTCATGTGCCTCTGCTTCCCAAGTGCAGGGATTAAAGGTGTACACTACTACTGCCCAGCTAAAACTGTATTTTATTATGTGTGTATATGTCTTTGTGGGTTTGTGCGTGTGAATGCAGTGCTCTTGGAGGCCAGAAGAGGGCGTCAGATCCCCCTGGAGTTGGTGTTATTGGTGATTGTCAGCCACCTGATGTGGGTGCTGGGATTCAAACTTAGGTCCTCTGCAAGAGTAGTACTAGCTCCTAACTGCTGGGCCATCTCTGCAGCCCCCTGTGCCTCTTGATATATGGTCTAATATATAGTCAGAGTTGGGAAACTGGGCACTGTCTTCCTTGTACAGCTGGAAGTACAGAGACTTAGAAAGGAGAAGCAAGAGATACATAACAAACCGGCTTTGGAAGAGAGTGCCTGTTGGCTGGCTGTGAGGTAGGAGGGAGCTCTGGGCGAGATGTTCATTGACTTTAATGCTTTCCGTTTTCTTGTATCAAAGGGTAGCTTTTCAGAACATGAATTGATGGCACGCTTCAAGCGTAGAAATGTTTAGCAATTCCGTTTCGTCATTCCGTTCCTAAGTCAAGTGTGTGGCAATTAATAGGCACTGCTCACTTGCTTGGTGTGTGCTTGTGTGTGCTTCTAAGGAAAGACTGTCAATAGATCATTTTGTTCTGTGTATTCAGAATTCTGTTTTCCAAAGTGCTTGTTTACTTCCGTTGAACTGATTCAGCATACTCAGCAAACTTTGCAGGGTAAATTTCAAATAGTAAGTCAGGCCGGGCAGTGGTGGCACACGCCTTTAGTCCCTGCACTTGGGAGGCAGAGGCAGGCGGAATTCTGAGTTCGAGGCCAGCCTGGTCTACAGAGTGAGTTCCAGGTCAGCCAGGGCTACACAGAGAAACCCCGTCTCAAAAAAAACCCCCAAAAAACCCAAACAAAACAAATCAAATAGTAAGTCAGCTTCAGCTCACTACAGAATTGCTCAAGGACACTGAGTACCTGCCTACCTACAGCAAAGCCTCCACAGTTTCAAATTCACTTAGGCCCAGGTTCCTAGTCCTTAGGAGTGGTGGCAGGAGAATTACAAGGTGGAGGGCAGCCACAGCTGCAGGGCAGGTTCCAGGCTAGTCTGTGAGTCCGCGTCACATAGTGAGAGCCTATCTCAAAACCAGAATGAAAGACAAAGTCTGCACTGAGGAGATCCTGCCTCCAGCCGCCTTGCCGACCCCTCCCTTAGCTTGAGTTAGTTGAGCAGTGACTTGGAATGGCCAAGATCACATTTCTCAAGCACGAAAGCAGAGTGGCATGTGATTTGGAAATGACATTACCAGTGACTCAGGGATGGAGCCATTGGCCCCAAAGAGATCTCAAGGAGCAGCGTTCCCCTGAGAGCGGAGCGAGTGTAACTCAATTTTAGACAGAAATAGGAAGTCTGTGGGCTGCTTTCATGACTAAGTGGACATGATTTAATTTGACTTTTTAGTTTTTTTTTAAAGACAGGTTCTCATTTAGCTCACATTGGCCTCCTGCTCTGTGTAGCAGAGAATGACATTGAACTTCCGATAGTTTTGCCTCCATCTCTGCAGGCCGCCATGCCTGGTATATTTAGAACTGAGGCGCTTGTGCATGCTGGACAAGCACTCTTCCCTGTACCATTTTTCTTGTGTTAGAGTCTTTCTGAATCGAATACTCTGTGACTTGGGTCTGGTGTCTTTGGGATGAAGCAGGAGATTTGTGAAATCGCAGCTGTTTGCTGAATTACCAATAGCACGTGGCTAGGCTCTGCTCACGTCACTGTGCTATTGACTTGAGGCCTAAGTTGACCCCTGTGTTAGCTGTGGGAGAGTCTGCTGCAGTTGTTGACAGGAGAAAGCAGCCATTGCTGAGGCCCACAGCTCTGAAATGCGGTGCTGTCCTTTCACCGTGTGGGCGCACTCCTGGTGAAGGAGTGGACAGTGGTTTGCTGTGCATCCTGTCCGCTCTGACTGAAGGTTTCGTGTTCTGTTACTAGTTTCCTTTCACCTAGTCTAGTCTCATTTTTCCTAGTCATAACCGTCTTCTATCTCACTGGGGCTTCTTACTGTGTGAGCAAGCCCCTTTAATGTGAGCCTCGGGTTTGTCATCTGTAGAGTTAAAATCATATCAGTAGTTCCTGCATCCAAGAGGTTTTATTGAGAGTTGACATAATCTTTTTTTTTAAATTTATTTTATGTACATAGATGTTTTGTCTACATGTATGTCTATATACCATGTGCATGCCTGGTGCCCTTGGAGGTCAGGAGAAGACATAGAATTCCCCTAGAATTGGAGTTACAGATGGTTGTGAGCCTCCATGTAGAGTTGCGAACTGAACCTAGGTCCAGCAGCTAGTGCTCCTAACTACTAAGCCATCTCTCTAGCCGGAAATAATCTTTTTGTTGTTTTGTTTTTTTTTAAATGAGGGCCTCCATTCATGGAGGACCTAATCTTAAACTCTGCCATTGAATTTCACCTGAGCATCTTTCTGAAGTGAGAAGTTTAGAAGCTCAGGTAAATGTAACAAAAATGGCATTTCTCAGGTACTTGCAGTGTTCTAGATAATTACATTATGAGATCTTACAAATGCATAAAGTATGAGCTCCACATCGTGAGATTTATTTATAGAGAGGAAATCACCTCTCTGTATTTATATATAGAGAAAATTCACACAGCCAATGATAGCAGGGGGTTTAGAATCAAGTTACACTTGAATTTGTTTTTTAAAAAAATATGTGTATGTGTGTGTCTGCTTGACTGTGCACCATGCAGTCAGTGCATGTGCCCATGGATGCTGGGAGTGAGTGTTGGAACAAGTTCTAGGCAGTTATGAGTTGTCTGATGGAGGTCCTGTAGACTGAACTCCATTCCTCTACAAGAGCAGCAGGAGTTCGTAACCACGGAGCCATCTCCAGCTCTCACCCTGGACTAAATTTTCCCCATATCTTGTTTTAGTTGGGGTAAGCTTAGGGAGAAATTGGCCCAATGTCTTAGTCAGGGTTTCTATTCCTGCACAAACATCATGACCATGAAGCAAGTTGGGGAGGAAAAGGTTTATTCGGCTTACACTTCCACATGGCTGTTGATCACCAGAGGAAGTCAGGACTGGAACTCAAGCAGGTCAGGAAGCAGGAGCTGATGCAGAGGCCATGGAGGGATGTTCCTTACTGGCTTGCTTCTCCTGGCTTGCTCAGCCTGCTCTCTTATAGAACCCAAGACTTCCAGCCCAGGGATGGCACCACCCACAAGGGGCCCTACCCCCTTGATCACTAATTGAGAAAATGCCCCACAGCTGGATCTCATGGAGGCATTTCCCCAACTGAAGCTCACTTCTCTGTGATAACTCCAGCCTGTGTCAAGTTGACACACAAAACTAGCCAGTACAATTGACCCCTTGTCAACTTGACACACAAACACATCACTATTAAGCCTCAACCCTTATGTTCTTATTCATCCCCAAGATCTAAAGTCTCACAGTCTTTACATATTAAAAGTTCAATCAATTTAAAATGTCCAATATCTTTTAAGATTCAAAGACTCTTAACTGTGGGCTCCACTAAAATACATTCTTTCTTCAAGAGGGAAAAATATCAGGGCACAGTCACAATCAAAAGCAAAACCAATGTCTGGGATCCAACTCACGATCTTCTGGGCTCCTCCAAGGGCTTTGGTCACTTCTCCAGCTCTGCCCTTTGTAGCACACATCTTTATCTTCTGGGCTCCAGATGCCTGTACTCCATTGCTGCTGCTGTCCTTGGTGGTCATTGCATGGTACTGGCATCACCAAAACACTGCTGTAACTAGGCTTTACCAGTAGCCTCTCATAGACTGTCTTCACGGTGCCAAGCCTCAACTTCTTTGCATGACACCTTCAGTCCTGGGCCATGAATTGCAAACTGAGGCTGCACCTTCACCAATGGCCTTCCATGGCCTCTCACTGTGCCGAGCCTCAGCTGCTCTCTATGATCCCTTCATGCTGTCAAAACCAGTACCACCTGGGTGACTCTTACACATTATCAAGTCCTGCTGCAGCACAAGGTACAACCTTGGCTACCTCTGGAACACAACCTCTTAGTGCTCTCAGAAAACACTCCCCAGAAGATGTCACCTCAATGATGCTGGTCTCTTCTTAATCACCGCTAATTTTTTAGCTCCAGCTAACCAGCATCAATAGTCCCAGCAATGCAAAGTTTTCATTTTAGTAGTTCTGGTATCTTGTTAATCACAGCTGATATTTCAGCCCCAGCTAACCAGAACCACAGAATCTTCACAATCAAAACAACATGGCCCTGATAAGAGTCTTTAATCTTCCCTCTGAAATTTCACAAGCCAGGCCTCCATCTCTGCACTGTTCTCAACAAGATCTTCCAAGCTCCCACAGACATTCTACGGAGTTCTTAACAGTGGCTCTTCTAGCTCAAAGTTCCAAAGTCCTTCCACAGTCCTCCCCAAAACATGGTCAGGTTGTCACAGGAATACCTCACTTCTGGTACCAATTTGTCTTAGTCAGGGTTTCTATTCTTGCACAAACATCATGACCATGAAGCAAGTTGGGGAGGAAAGGGTTTATTCGGCTTACACTTCCACATGGCTGTTGATCACCAGAGGAAGTCAGGACTGGAACTCAAGCAGGTCAGGAAGCAGGAGCTGATGCAGAGGCCATGGAGGGATGAGCCTTACTGGCTTGCTTCTCCTGGCTTGCTCAGCCTGCTCTCTTATAGAACCCAAGACTTCCAGCCCAGGGATGGCACTACCCCTTTGATCACTAATTGAGAAAATGCCCCACAGCTGGATCTCATGGAGGCACTTCCCCAACTGAAGCTCACTTCTCTGTGATAACTCCAGCCTGTGTCAAGTTGACACACAAAACTAGCCAGTACACACAATAAATCTATATCTTACACTTGGATGAGAGGAAATCTGAGCCTATATATGTCTGGTTTCAAAACGGTATCCTTAATTGTCATAGTATACTGGCTCCAGGCTGCTTACAGCAATAGATCCTCTGCTGGATGGTGTGGAGTGAACCAGTTGCGGTCTGTGTCAGAGTGGATCAGTTATTTGTGCCGTAGCTGTGCTCACACAGGATCGGTATCAGTTTGCTTAATCAGCGGTTACACCGGGGAAAAACCAGGCTTTTAGCAACTAGATAGATGACGTCTCTGTGACTCTCTCACAGGATCCTTGACCCTTGCCGGAGTTTCTAGTGACATTGTCAGTTTTAAAGTACATAGGCCATTTCTGTCAACATGACTCAGGCTGTCCAAGATGCCAGTGACTAGTGGTGGTAATGAGACAAGGATGTTGGTTGGACTTGATTCTCCAGGCATTTCTGATGTTCTTGATGCTTACAGACCTTTCTGGAGTGGGGTTGCTCTGAGGGTTTGCCTCCATGTTCTTGTAGCTAACTTGTGTCATATGTCCGACCCCTCAACTTCTATCTACATAGATTTGGGATAGATCTTAGTCTTCCACAAGGAAATGGATTTGTGACATACTATGTTTGTAAAAATGAAAGTCTGGAGGCTGGAGAGATAGCTCAGTGGTTAAGAATGTGGTTAACTCCAGCAAGGGTCAAGGATCCTGTAAAAGAGTCACAGAGATGCCATCTGTGTAGTTGCTAAGAGCCAGGCTTCCCCCCATCCCTGGGTAATGTACATAATGAGAACCAGAGTTCAGATCTTAGCACCCATAAGAAGAGTCTGGGTACCCTGCAAACTCCAGCTTTGAGGGGTTCAGTGCCATCTTCTGGCTTCTGTGCACACTCAGGCAGAGACACAACAGACACGCACATCCATACACCTGTGTAGTATGTGCATGTACTTCATAGGCACATGCACACACATAAATAATATTAAAAGAAAAAGGAAAGTTGTCTTTATCTGAAATTGCTGGTGCAGGGCCACCTAACCAGGGCAGGTCCTAAGGCATTTTTAGTTTTAGATTGTTCCTGAGTTCCTGAGTGAGATAGCTGGGATTAACTAAAGGGTTCATTTTGTGGACACTTAACCTTGAAATGGATGTGAACTGATGACGGCTCACTGTTCTTTTGCAGGAAGGATGCAAACTCGGCACTGCTCAGTAACTATGAGGTGAGGACCCCCACTTGGGCCATTGGATTTTCCTCTTTTGGTTTAGTCTCTGCTTGTGAAGACGTTGGATTAGTTTTCTTTAGAAATGAGAGGGCAGGTGGCCCCTGATGGATCTTGGAGTGATCTGAGTTTGGTGAACTACACATGGTTCTTCAGGGAAGCAGGGAGGCTCTGGTTCATAATAGGTACTTTTCTGAAAACCCCAGAGTCTCTAGAGCAGGCAGATGTCCTAGAAGAAGGCTGCTGCTTTAGAGCACAGTCCTGCTGTAAAGTCTCCCATTAAATGCATGGCCTCTTGCTAATAACCATTCTCTACTTCTCTTTGATTCTCAAATGGCCTCAAAGACGCTGATACCCTCATTTTGAGAATGAGAGTTGAGTTGACTCACCACTGGGAATAATTTGGAAAGAATGAGCAGGTTTCTAATTTGGGGGCTGATGGAAAAAGAGGAAGGAGATTGGCGAGGGGGGAGGTATTAGCATTTTACCTGCCTTCAGCTTTGCCTGGGTCTAGTTTGCTAGCAAAGCAGTCTAATAGGACAGCTCCTGGTGCAGAAAGGTCTGCTAATAAATTCTCTGTCATTTTCCATGTCCCAAGGGAAAACTCAGTCTTGGAGGAGGTCTGGGCCTCTGTTGTCTGTCTGTCTGTGTCTGTCTCTGTGTGTGTGTGCTCACGTGCACTTGCACACTGTATTCTCTGTGTCTATGCTGTACTCTATGTGTGTGTTTGTAGAATTAATTCACTCTGCTATATTGCTGACTAAAGGTTCATTCAGCCTGAGTGCTTGTGGCGTAGCCACAGGAGGGAAATGTGTGTTGCTCAGAACATTGGCTCTTAGGAGCTTCTTCGCCCTGCTTGGCCTTTGCTCACTATTTAGGTGTTTGCTTCACTGGGGAATCATTATGTTCATTTGGTCTCATGCTATTGCTTTTCAAAGGTGGTGGAGTTGGGAGGTTGGTGGGGTTGGGGACTGGTGGAGTTGGGGAACTGGTGGAGTTGGGGACTGGTGGGGTTGGGGACTGGTGGGGTTGGGGGACTGGTGGGGTTGGGGACTGGTGGAGTTGGGGACTGGTGGGGTTGGGGGACTGGTGGAGTTGGGGACTGGTGGAGTTGGGGACTGGTGGGGTTGGGGGACTGGTGGAGTTGGGGACTGGTGGGGTTGGGGGGCTGGTGGGGTTGGGGGGCTGGTGGGGTTGGGGGACTGGTGGGGTTGGGGGACTGTTAGGCGGGTGTTGCACATGTGTGCAGTAATGATCTATGAGCTTGTATTTTCCTCAGATCTCTGATAAAAATCTCAGAAACAGGAGTAAAGTCCCACTTGCCTCCAACCCAGCACTAATGTGTCCATATCTGTGTCCGTGTCTGTCTGTGTCTTTGTGGGGAAAGTTGACTTCTAAGAATCCGTTGCTAATACTAGACTGTGTATTAAGCAAAGCCCCTTTAAAATATTTAGCTTGGGAAAATTTGCTTTCACATACTCATAAAGGCTTTGAGATAAAAGGATTGGTGATGTATAATTTTTTTTTAAAAAAAAATTGTATTTTATTTATTCTGTGTGATATATATCCCCATTCACATAGAGAACAGAGGACTTATGGGAGTTGGTTTTCTCCTTCTCTCATGTGGGCCCGGGGATCGAACTCAGGTTTCTATGTTTGATAGCAAGTGTTTTTACTAGCTAAGCCTGTGATACATATTTTTAAGTAGTCTTCACAGTTATTTTTATTTTTATTTATTTTTTGGTTTTTTTTGAGACAGGGTTACATGTAGGTACACTATAGCTTACATTATTATTTTTAATATGTCTGTTTCTCTGTGTATGTGTGTGTGCGCACATGTACCTACAGATGCCATGGATCCTCTGGGGTTGGAGTTACAGATGTGAGCCGACTGATATGAGGGTCCTCTGGAAGAGCAGAAAGTGCTCTTAGCCATCATCTCTGAGCCATCTTTCTAGTATCTTAAATAAATGGTCAATTTGAACTGACTCAGCTAAGAGAGCATCTAAAAGCATGGTTTTAGGACAAAATGCTTGCTCTAGCCAACTGTTGGGAAGCCGTTGAAAGTAGAAAGAAAGTGACCTTCCCTGACTGACTTAAACCCTTGGAAGAGACACATACATCTCTCAGCTTTACTGACCAATATCTCCCGTGCCCCTTCCTAGGTGTTCCAATTACTAACAGATCTCAAAGAACAACGGAAGGAGAGCGGGAAGAACAAACATAGCGCCGGGCAGCAGAACTTAAACGCCATTACCTATGAGGTAAGCTTGACTACTCAGGGCTTTGTCAGCCTGGAAGGTGGCTGCTGCTTAGGGAAACGGGAGGAGTAAAATGTCCTCACTTGTAGACACTAGCTGCATGTTTGGGGTCCCCACCTGAACCATCATCAGTTGGTCCCAGTCAGCTGGCTGGGATCATTTTTTTCTCTTTCTCCTTGGCTAAGATTTCTGGGCGGGCAGGCAGGCAGGGGAGCCCTAACAGTGTGAGAGCTAGTGCTGGTCTGCAGCAGCTTTTCTTTCCTTGGAAGTGATAGCTGGCAGGTGGGAGCTGCAGCGCATGGTGCCCTCTAGTGTTATAACCTCAAGCAGGCTTTTGGTATTGCGACTTCTGGCTCTGAGTGTTCCAGGTCTTGGGTAGGCCTGGGAAGTCAGGTTTCCGCAGCTCTTGGCAGCAGTTGACTTTGTAGCTGGACTAGGAATTAGGACTCTTCAGCCCTTGATGGTACCAGTGTTACAATGGGATACCTGACGTCTTCGGCCCGAAACGCTTGCTGGCTCTCTGGAACTCATTAGCAACTGTGTGCACCTGCATTTTCTCTTCTCTCTGTGTGTTTTGAGACAGGTTTTCACGTAGCCTGGGCTTCTTACATAGTCCAGGAGGGTTTTGAACTCCTGATCCTTCCGCTTGTACTTCCCAGATTCGAGGATTTACAGTCATGGCCACTACACTCTGGCCACTTGTGGCTCCTTACGGCCTGTGTCCTCTGGCCTTAGTTCTCTGTTCCCTCAGACCCTCATCATCCCTCATGCTCCTTTCTGGGCACGCTCTTCCCACTATGGCTGCTTTGGGGGGCGGCTGCTATTGCTCTTTTGTTGCTATTGCTGCCAGCCCGAAGCTCTGTGTCATCTTTGGTTGTCAGAGCGGCCTGCCCATGCTTCCTTTGCAGCTTGGCCTCTCCAGCTGCCCCACCACTTGGCTGCAGCTGCTTCTCTGCCACTGTCTGCTCTGCTGCTTCCCTGTCTCTTGCTTCTTCGTGTTGCCAGTGCCGCTCGCTGTACTACAAATGGAAAAGGAGAAAGCAATAGCAGAGAAGAAAAGCAAAAACGACCTGAGAGAAGCATTTTATCAGACCTATTGCAACCTCAAGGAAGACAGACAGAAGGTGAAGGTGTCTCCCAGTCATCTCACCAATGAGCCCAACAGCCTGCTTAGATAGTCAGAGAAGGACTGTGTTAGTCAGGGTTCTCTAGAGGAATGGAACTAATGGGAGGAAAAAAAAATGTCTCTCACATATGCACACTGTCTGCTTTAAAACAGTAACAATGGTTACTGAGAACCCTGTAGCTATTTGATCCTTCAGACTCAGTCCCCCAGCAGGCAAAATAGTTCCACAATGTCTGTCTTTCAGCTGGGATGGGGGCAACTGGTAGTTGCTCAGTCCACAAGACTGAGTGCCTACGTAGTCTCTGTCTAGGACTGGAACACACACACACACACACCCCCTACCCCCACCCCACCCCCGTTTCCTGCAGAGCTGCTGGTCCCCAGTCCATGATGAAAACTTGGAAACAGTTTCTGATATCAGCTTAGGAACCATCATCAGCAACAGGGCAAATTAACTCAGCAGTAGGAGGATGCTACTACGTGAAAAGGGTGAGGTGATCCTCCCCCTTCTGCCACACCCTTTTTTTAGCTGGACTGCTAGCAGAAGGTGCCATCCACAGTGCAGGTGGGACTCCCCACATCAGTTAGGGCAATCGGAGACTTCTTTGGGTGAGGATTCCTTCTCGGGTGATTTCTAATGTGTGGCAAATTGCCATTAAGACCAACCATAGTAAGGGGGGCTTGTAGTGACCACAGCAGACCTCACGTGCAGACGAAGGCTTATGTTTGTTCCAGGCATAGCCTTGTCTCTTTGACACACGTCACAGCAGACCCTCTGCAGTGCCATCAGGGAAGTGCCTTTCCTCTGGCTTGCATGGGAATGCCTGCAGGATCATCATTGTGGCTTGCAGTAACAACAACAACAACAACAACAACAAACAAGCCGGGCAGTGGTGGCGCACACCTTTAATCCAAGCACTTGGGAGGCAGAGGCAGGCGGGTTTCTGAGTTCGAGGCCAGCCTGGTCTACAGAGTGAGTTCCAGGACAGCCACGGCTACACAGAGAAACCCTGTCTCGAAAAACCAAAACCAAAACCCAAAACCAAACAAACAAAACAAAAAAACCCAAAAAACCAGTATAGATTGTTCAAAACAGTCCTGTCTGAGCAGCAATTCCATTTCCCCAAGACCTCTAGGGAGACGTCAAAATGGCTGTGCCGGCATGGTAGTCCACTGACTATTTATAATACAGGAGAGCCCACCAGTTCCCCGTGAGGGGTAAAAATGTCTCGTCCTAAAGGATCTTTGCTTAATTGTAGGAAAATGGACATCAGAACTAATGCTTATAATGAGAACAGAAATAACACTGATACTGAGTTTAACAGTGTTTTAGCAATGCTTAACATCTGTTCAGTGCCCAGGGAGAGGTGGGTTCTCCTTCCTGTTCCAGGATGGAAGCTATTACGTTCATAGTGACAGCTTGCTACAAGGAAAGGGTTAAAATTAGCCAAGAGAATCAAAAACACATAGGATACGCAAGTCACAATTCCCTCTGTCGTTACCTAGACTTGGGCCATGTTACTCTGCTGCAGTCAGCGTGTGACACAGGCATGGGATGTGGCCCCACTGGCCCTGTGCCCTGGTCTTACTGCTAACTAACCCTTGCTCTAAAACTGTACCGTTGGAGCCAGCCACTAAGTTATGCTGATAAGCATATGACCCAGGGCCTAGGTGTAGCATTCCTAGGACCCGGAGATCACCACCTACAAGTCTAGGACAAAGGCTAAACTCTCTCCTTTTTTTTTGTTTTTTTGTTTTTTGTTTTTGTTTTTGTTTTTGTTTTTTCGAGACAGGGTTTCTCTGTATGGCCCTGGCTGTCTTGGAACTCACTCTGTAGACCAGGCTGGCCTCAAACTCAGAAATCCACTTGCCTCTGCTTCCCAAGTGCTGGGATTAAAGGCCTGCGCCACCACCGCCCGGCAAGCTAAACTCTCTTTATGCACTCTTTATGCAAACACAAAATCTTTTTTTCTTTTCCTTCTTCCTTTTTTCAGTTTTTTGAGGCAGGCCTTGGTTGGCCTGGAACTCACACACCAGGCTGGTTTGGAACTCATAGAGATCTGTCTGCCTCTGCCTCTTTAGCGCTGGGTTTAAAGGCGTGCATCCTCACCTGGCTGGCCAGAATTTTTTTTTTTTAAGAATTTTTTTTTTAAGTGTAAGTACACTGTAGCTGTCTTCAGATACCTCAGAAGATGGCATCAGATCCCATTACAGATGGTTGTGAGCCACCATGTAGTTGATGGGATTTGAACTCAGGATCTTCAGAAGAGCAGTCAGTGCTCTTAACCGCTGAGCCATCTCTCCAGCCCCCAGATTCTTTACTACACACACACCCAAACCAATGCTTTGTTTAAGGAAAAACTTGGAAAATCCAAAAGCATTTAAAAGGAAGAAAACAAAACTAATTCCTAAGGATGTTCTCTCCTAACCTGTTTGGGACCTTAAAGTAAATAACAAGAAGGTAGTATGTTAAAACGATGAGTCAGCCAAACCAAAACCAAAGCACCATAGTGCTGGGCTAGAGACGCAGCTTCATGCTGTAACACTTGACGGTCTTGGGGCTGAAGCGATGGCTCAGCAATTCAGTGCTTATTGCTCCTGCAGAGGACCCGAGTTTGGTTTCTAGCACCAGCACTGGGTGGCTCTTACCCACCGGTAACTAACTCCAGTGTTGCTTTCTTTTTCTCTCTTTCTTTCTTTCTTTCTTTCTTTCTTTCTTTC
>JADRCD010212378.1:0-11905 GCA_019843815.1 Montemys delectorum | reverse complement strand
CTGTAGTTGTCTTCAGACACACCAGAAGAGGGCATCAGATCCCATTACAGATGGTTGTGAGCCACCATGTGGGTGCTGGGAATTGAATTCAGGACCTACTGGAAGAGCAGTCAGTGCTCTTAACCACTGAGCCATCTCTCCAACCCCCTTGCTTTCTTTTTCGGCAGGAATCTGCACTTCTACAAATTTATGCACATGCAGACGCACAGAGAAATGTAGAATTTAAAAATAAAAAAAATAACTCTTAAAATTCTGGAAATTTTAAAATATTAAACTTTAGCACTGCTTTCCTTATTCAAATTTCTTCTGTCAAGATTTTCTGTATATGGATGTTCTGCTTGCATGTATGTGCATGCCTGTTTGCCTGTGGGGGTCAGAGAACGGCATCGGATCCTTAGAACTCGAGTTACAGACAGTTGTGAGCCACCATGTAGGTGCTAAGAATTGAACCTGTGTCCTCTGCAAGAGCAATATGTACTCTTAACCACTCCAGCTTACTCACATTTCTATATTCTAGGGCTTGAAATGGTCCATATTTTACTCCCAGCACCCATGCTAGGTGACTTAGCTGCTTGGAACTCTGGTTTCAGGAGGTTCTGAAGCCTCCTGCCTCCATAAGTATCTATATTAAAGTGTGCATGCATGCATAGACTCATATGAATAAAAATAAAAGAAATCTTATTTAAAAACCTCACAATTTCGACATCTGATATTTGCCTTTTGTGTATTTATTCTTTAGACATTAAAGTACATATCAAACACACCATGTAGGAACCAGAGTCCTGCGATTGTCCAAGAGTTCCTCACAGCAATGAAAAGCCACAAGCTGACCAAGTAAGTAAGTTATCCTAGGAGTTGACAGCTGTCTTAGTCAGGGTTTCTATTCCTGTACAAACATCATGACCAAGAAGCAAGTTGGGAAGGAAAGGGTTTATTCAGCTTACTTCCACATGGCTGTTTATCACAAAGGAAGTCAGGACTGGAACTCAAGCAGGTCAGGAAGCAGGAGCTGATGCAGAGGCCATGGAGGGATGTTCCTTACTGGCTCGATTCCCCTGGCTTGCTCAGCCTGCTCTCTTATAGAACCCAAGACTTCTAGCCCAGAGATGGCACCACCCACAAGGGGCCCTCCCCCCTGGATCACTAATTGAGAAAACGCCCCACAGCTGGATCTCATGGAAGCACTTCCCCAACTGAAGCTCCTTTCTCTGTGATAACTCCAGCCTGTGTCAAGTTGGCACACAAACCCAGCCAGTACAACAGGTAACAAGAAATGCAGTAAGCGTAATGTCTCTGAACAGCCGTATGCAGCAGCCGCATCTGCATTCAGTCACACTGTGGCCTCACAGTTGTACATAGTACTGTTTTAAGGTATTGTATAAGGACAGCTGAGAATGAGACACGTGGCTTTGGAGAGCCACAGCGTGCTTTCCTCAGAGTCTTAGGGTCCCAGTTAATGAAGTTCTTTACCACTTGTCATCACAGCTAGGCTAGATTAAAAGTAGGGTTCAGAATTCCAGCGTTGAATTGAGAGTATAGATTGGAGTGTTTACCTAGCATGTATGAGGGGCTTTCATCCCCAGCACTGTTGGGTGCTAGAGGGTGCAGGGAGAGGAGGGAAGACAGGCAAAAAAAACAAAAAACAAAAAACAAAAAACAAAAAACCAACCAACCAAAAAAAAAAAAAACCAAGTAAGTACTTTGTATAAGGTTGCTCAGTGAAGTCACCTGACATTGACATTTGTGTAGCTTGAGGTGGAAACAGCTTGATAATAGGTTATCTGAACATTAGGTGCCTGCCAGCACCTTTTCTTGGCTTTTGATGTGAGTTTAGTTTACAAAAGCCAAAAGCACAGGTTGAAGGTTTGCATTAGGAGAAAACCTTCCCATGTCTTCGGATCAGTGCTGGTGTTGGTGACTTCCAAAACTTGCTCTGTAAACCACCGTCTGCTTGCTCAGGGTTTTTGGTGTTTGATGGTACTGGGGGTCACATCTGGGCCTTGCACGTGCTCGGTGGATATCGCTACATCACCGATCCAGCCCTCCAGAAGCTTTGTCCTATTGCTCGGGATGGCCATGGCTCACACGGTATTAAGCTCACATCTCTGCCTCTGTTCTCTAAAGAACACTGAACACAGCAATCTCCAGTGTGCTATGTGTGTGTGTACAGGAGGACATCAGATCCTTTGGAGCTAGAGTTCCAGGGGTTTGGGAGCTGCTTAATGTGGGTGCTGAGATTAAACCCCGGTCCTCTGAAGAGTGGCTAGTACTCTTACTTAACCAGGAGCCATCTCTCCAGTACCCCCTTCATAGCCTTCCTCCCCTCCCCTCCCTCTTTTGAACGGCTTCATTTTGCTAGAACTATGGTGGCCCATTCATTTCAAGACTGCTTACTTTTGTTTCATGTTGTAGTAGTTTCTTTGATAATTCTAAGATCCTTGTTAGCATGAGTTTGCTATCTCTTCCTTTCCTTTGAAAATAAGTCATATTTTCCTGGTTGTGATAACTTTGTAAATTGTATCTTGGGCCTTTTGAATATTATCCTCAGATAGTTTAGACTGGCAATCCTTTCAGAAGCCTCTGTTAACGTGGCTCTTTGTTTTGTAGTGTGTAGCCAAACTTCTGAGGGTTTTCATTGTTATCACTGACAATAGGCATTAATAAGTATGGCAGTTGCTTTTAAAAATTATTTTAATTCTGCAAATGCATGTGTGAGTGTGTGTGTGTGTGTGTGTGTGTGTATGAGCTCAGGTCAGTGCAGACGCCCCCTGGAGGAGGCCAGAGGCTTGGGCTCCCCAGAGCTGGAGTTACAAGTGGTTGTGAACTGTGTGACGTGAGCTCAGGGAACTGAACTTGGTTCTTTGCAAAAGTAGTGCACTCTCTTACCCCTGAGCCTTCTCGTGATGGATTTTCAAGTCCTTTCCCAAGTGTTTGTTTGTGTGAACTATCTGGATACGGTCCCTGCATCTTTCCCATGGTGGAGATGGTGGGGAACTTGCTTGGCATGGCGGGGGGGGGGGGGGGGGGGGAGAGGAGGAGGGGGGAGGGAGGGGAGCTGGAGAAAGGGAGGAAGAAGCCTATAAAATAGGAACTGTCTTGCAAGTTGATTCAAAATTGGTTGTAATCTACATAGGCTTAAAGCACACTTCAATAGTCAGAGGATTATTGGCTCCCTTTCCCTTTTGCTGTCCTCAAACTAATTATTTATCAAGTCTTATGTAACTTTTTAAATAATCATCTTGGGCAAGAGCTCCTGACAGTGTTGTACAATGGCCAGTAGAGGGATCCAGCGAGCCTTTTCCCTGTGGCTGGCTCCTACCTTTTGGCCTGTGTGGCTGGTGAAGGGGTTGCATGCATTTAAAAACTGAAACCATGTTTAACAGAGGGACTGCTGGCATGTTCTTTAAATCTTTATTTCATCTTGAAATCAAATCAAGATTCTGTTTTGCTCCAGGTGTTATTAGTTTGTGTACTTATCTTCACCGCTGGAGTCCTTGAGGGCAGGCCATGTTTTATTTGACTTGGTAGATTTCATCCTGATACAGTTGGAGATCAACTCTGAGTCACTCTGGCACTGGATGTTAAGTAATTTTGTATTTAGTGTGTTACTGAGTCTCCACCCAAAGCAGATTCTTTAATTTTTTAGATTCGTCCCACACTCTTTGTTTCTTGGTATCTGACTAGTAGCCCCTGTTCCTATCCTGAGATCACCCCTGAAAGGCACACAACTATGGAATGACGCCTGCTCTCACATGCCAGCCTAGTTAGGTCTGAAGTCATTCCAAGCATCTTCTGTTCTGCACACATTACTCCAGGGGTTTGACACCATATTTTTGGGACGTGTACCTCAGACCAGCCAAGCTCAAGTACTGATGGTGGATTCTCAGGTTCCCCTAATTGTCTTACCAGATCTGCTGTCAGAACATAAAATCCTGCTTCTTACCTCCTCAGAGTTCCCATAAGCTTCTATTAGAAGTTAGGGCTTCCCTAGCCCTTCCTTTAGTTGCCCTTCAGCTTACATTTGCGTTATGCCAAGCCTGACTCTCAGTGCTGTGATGGGGGGGCTTAGTGGAGAGGCACTGAGTGCCAGGTTTAGGGATATTGTTTTGTTTATAAGAGGAGAGGGTGAGGTGAAGGCAGGCTGCGGATGCTGTGAGGAGAGCAGAGGGTGAGGTGAAGCCAGGCTGCAGTGCTTGCTAGCCCAGGCATGGAGTTGGGGATTGACCTGAGGCTTTTCTGTATCAGTCTACAGTTTGTTTAGATTGTTTCATGAAAGTGGAGACATTTGAACATAGATTACTAAAGGGCAGAGTTCACAGGATTCTTGGGGGTGAGTAGAGAAATTCAACTTCATATCAACACCTTTGGGAGGACCCTGACTGGAAAGATGGGCCAGGGGTTAAAAGCACTTGTTGCTCTTGCTGAGGGCCTGGGCTTAGTTCCTAGCACCCAGAGGATTTGGCACCTTCTGAACTTCCTGAGAATGGCATGCATGTATGTATGTGTATTGTCTGGTGTCCATGGAGGGAAGAAGAGGACGTCGGATCCTCTGAAATAGGAGTTATAGACAATAGCCTATATGTAGGCACTGGGAACCAAACCTGGATCCTCTGCAATAGCTTTTAGTTACAGGGCCATCTCTCCAGTCACACTTTCAGTCTTTTTTTTTTTTTTTTCCTGAGACAGGGTTTCTCTGTGTAGTCCTGGCTGTCCTGGAACTCACTCTGTACACCAGGCTGGCCTCGAACTCAGAAATCCGCCTGCCTCTGCCTCCCAAGTGCTGAGACTAAAGGCGTGTGCCACCACCGCCCGGCATACTTTGAGTCTTTTAAAAGACATTTTTCATGCATTGAAAAGTAGAAGGGTCTAGAGGATGGAGCTGCTGTCCTGTTACCGAGAGGTTAGAGGGATTTAAGGTATTGGCGAGGAGGGCACATAAGTAAAAGTACCCAAGAGCTGAGTCTTGGAATTGGATGAGAGGTGAGGGGTGGCTCCCAGATTTTTGACTGTAGGTCCTTCTAGACTAGCAATGTAGTAAGGAGCTACTGTGCTGGAAAGAGTAGTCACAATAGCTTCAGATGTGTTGATTGCAAGGCATCTGGTGTTTCTGCGTGGAGATGTGTGGGAGGCACTTGGCTACAGAGGTCTGAAGCTCAGCTCACAAAGCTTGGAAACATGAATTTCTCCATCAAAGCTTGTAGTAGCTCTTGAGGTTGTGCTTGAGGAAATCCCTAAGAGGCTTGGAGAGGAAGATGACAGATAACAAACAACAGTCAGAAAGAGAAGTGGACAACAAGAAAGAGTGGTGCTGTGATCCATGGGAGGAGACTGAAGGAAACAGTGGCTGGCAGTGGCCATCAAGGTTGGTTAGGGCATGTATCAGGACGCCAGTTCATACGGTCCTGGCAGTGGAGCCCAGGGTCTGCGAATGGTAGGCAGGAGTATCAGCCACTGAGCCCCAGCCCTGCTTCCTCGTTTTCTCAGAAAACCCTCAGGGCTCAATGCAAAGTCTCCTTTCCCCTTCCTCTCTATTCTCCTCTTTTTGTTTATTTTCATCTTTTCTCTCCCTCTTACCTCCCATTCTGCTGTGGACTGAGCAAAGGCTTCCTGCGTATGAGGCCGGCACCTCTCTACTGTGAAATCTCATTTGTTGAGTAGACTGATTGCTAAATGCTTTAGGGGATGCTGAGGTGCGGAACTTCATGGTGCTCGTGCTGTAATTGTCACGCCTGCATCAGTGGTGAAACTGCGGTGGGGCCATCATCATGGTGAATGTTTCTGCTAGAAGCATATGGCTGATGTGAGCTGTGGGGCGTTGAGTAGTGGGAAACTGTCTTGACCACTGGAAGCTTGGCCAGGTCACGTCCTTCTCGGTGTCAGGTAGAAGTGTTTCACATTTGGAAGCCAAGCGGAAAACAGGCAAGTGACGATATCGGCCACTTGAGATGTGAGGCTGTTGCCTCTCCTGACCCTCATGAGCTGTAAGTGCTGCTCTGAATTGTTTTACAGACATGAACCTGAGGCCTGGGAATACTTGGCTTACACTGCTTCCCAAAAACCTGGCTAGGGCCACCGTGGTGTGGCTTTTCATCTTTATCCAGAGTCATCTTTAAACTCCATTTGTGTTGAACAGAACTAAAAGATGAGTCGGACTGAGAAGGAAATGTAGAACTTATCACCTGTGTGGGGATGGTGAAAGTGAAGCCGTTCCTCTCTCTTGCCGCCCTGCCCTGGAGAAATGGCTCGGTGGTTAACAGCACTTGCTGCCCTTGCAGAGGACTTGGGTTTGGCTCCCAGCACCCACATGGAGCCTAATAACTGTATGTAACTCCAGTCCCAGGGAGTCTGATGCCATCTTCTGGTATCCATGTGTAATGCACATAATACACAAGCAGACAAGCGCTCATACCTGTAAAATAAGATTAAATAAATCTTTGAAGTCCTGTCACCTTTTAACCTCTTCACCAGTGGGCCGTGTATCTCTGGTGTCAGATGATAATTGCTGGGATCCTGACAAGAGGCGGAGGGAGGCAAGAAGATGAGCTATTAAAGTCATCCTTGGCCTTCTACCAAGTTTGAGGTCAGATGGTAATGACTATCTTCAAAGCCCAGGTGGCTCGAATTCATTATCCTGTCTCAGCCTCTTCAGTTCTGAGGTAACAGGCTGAGCCACCAAGCCTGAGCCTCAAGCCTGGCTCCTTTTGTTTTACTAAGATAATTCAAATCTGAGTAACACTGTGTAGTAGCTACTTTTCTCCTTGCGTGTAAAATGCCTGACAAAACCCATTTGAGAGGGAAAGGGTATGTCCATCATGGGGAGTTATGTCCGTCATAGGGGGGTATGTCCATCATGGGGAGTTATGTCCGTCATAGGGGGGTATGTCCATCATGGAGGGGGAAAGCATGGCAGCCAGAGTCAGACAGAAGCAGCTGCTTACACTGCAGCCTCCATCTAGACTCAGAGAAGAGTGCTGGTGCTCAGCTCATTTCCTCCTTTTGGGGGGGGGGGGAGGGGTTCGAGACAGGGTTTCTCTGTTTTTTTCGACACAGCCTTGGCTGTCCTGGAACTCACTCTGTAGACCAGGCTGGCCTCGAACTCAGAAATCCGCCTGCCTCTGCCTCCCAAGTGCTGGGATTAAAGGTGTGTGCCACCACCACCCGGCTTCATTTCCTCCTTTCAAGAACCCAACCCATGGGATGGTGGCATCCATATCATCCCACCATCATCCCACCCGCCAATTTACCCAATCTAGAAACTATTTCTTAGGCATGTCCAGAGATTTTTTTTCCTATGGTGGAGATAATTCAGTCAAGGTGACAATCCATGTTGATCATCACAATCTAATCCTTGCATCTGAGAATGAAGGATCAGGAGTTCAGGGTCATCCTCAGCTAGGTACAAGTTCAGGGCCAGCCTGTCATAAGTAAAAATGAGATGCCTCAGTGGGTAAAGGTACTTGCTGCCAAGCCTGGACACCTGAGTTTGGTTTTGGAATCCACATGGCAGAAGGAGAAACAACTTTGGGAGGCAGAGACAGGCGGATTTCTGAGTTCTAGGCCAGCCTGGGCTAAAGAGTGAGTTCCAGGACAGCCAGGGCTACATAGAGAAACCTTGTCTCAAAAAAACAAAACAAAACAAAAACAAAAATTCTTTTCAAAAGAAATCAAAACAAACCTAAGCAATTTATAATCTTACTCTCAAAACTGAATTCTTAGTCATTTCTAAGCAGTGATTAGCCAAATGAAGATAATTTTATCTTTATTTTTTAATTGAATTAAAACATAAATTAAAAAAATTCTCATTTTCTAAGTAAAAATTAGTATAGAAAATATGGGGAGTTCTGTTGTTTTGGTTTTTGTTGAGACAGAGTCTCACTTTATTAATCAGGCTAGCTGCTAACTCACATAGATCCAGCTACCTTTGTCTCACAAGTGCTAGGATCAAAGGCTTAGGCCACCATGCAGGCAAGTATTTTTAAATGTGCTTTACATTTTTTTTTTTTATTTCTTTGTTGTATGAGTGTGGGTGTGTATATGTCGTAGTGCAGTTTAGGGAGATCAGAGGAGAGCCCCCAGGAGTCAGTTTTCTCTTGCCACCTTGCAGAATTCAGGGACAGAGCTCGAGTCGTTAGGTTTGCAGGAGAGCCCTGTAGTTACTGAGCTGTTGCACTCTCGCTCAGACCTGGTTTTAAAGCTGCAGCTCTGCTCCTCCTGTCTTAGGAAGCATTGCGTCTGGTACCGTCAGATATTGGCACACATGGACCTCTGAGTAGCGGTCTTGTGATTCTTCCTTATGGCAGGGCCACGTGGCAGTGACGCTCCAGTCCTTTCCTGAGAGTAACTTGGTCAAGGCCCAAGGTCTTTTAGGGCATGAGAGTGTTAAGCAGTTTGTGCTTTTCTTTTGACAGAGCCGAGAAGCTCCAGCTGCTGAATCACAGGCCCATGACCGCTGTTGAGATCCAGCTGGTGAGTGTGTGAGTGTGGGGGGGCGGGGGGGGGGGGGCCACTGGACTCAAGGGTTGTTTTGGGGGTTGGAGATGCAGAAAGGCAGAGAAGGAAGAAACCAGAGCCTGCACACCCACCCTGTGCCCTAAGTGAAGGGAAAGCCCAGAGGCCTCAGCAATTGGACATGAGGGAGTGGGAAGCTAGAAATTTAGTTCCTTAAACGGGTTTGGCAGCCTGTGTCCCTCTGCCCTAGGCCTTTCTGGCCGTGGCTTGCCTGGAGAGGTTATAGCCAACCAGATGTTGCATAAAATCATTAAACCCAGAGTGTCTCCACACCCACCTTTCCACGTTTCTCTTTCCTCTCCATGTGTTGTCTTCCTCTCTGGCCCTCCTGGGCCAGTCTCTAAGCAGAGACTCTTGTTCTAGCTGATACTCAGTTGTTGCTGTTTCCTGTCATTCCACCTCTGCTTGTGGTTCTCTACTATACAGCATTAATTTCTGTCAACATCTCACAATGCAGCCTGCAGTCATTTCGTCCTTCTCCTTGCCTCTGCACCTCTGTACATCCCTGCCCTTTCAGACATGGTCTCAGTCAGCCCCACTGGCTTTGAACCCTCCCAAAGTGCTGGGATTACAAGCAAGTGTGAGCACCTGACTTACAGATCATTTTCTAAACCATAAATGTGGTTTCATTTCCCTGCATAAAAATATCTATGCTTCAGCAATGGGGGGACAGAGATAGAGCAGGGTACTCTAGGGAGAAAGTGAAGATGAGGGGCCGATAAGACGCTTCTCTCACGACACAAGCTATGTGGCAGGTTCCTCCTGTTACATGGGCAGAGCAGTCCTGTCACCGCCAGGAAAGACTTTGGCTTTGAGAATTGATAAGTTGGTTCCAGTGCTTGTCTTAAAATATGCAGCTCGGGGCTAGTGAGGTGGCTCAGCGGGTAGGGGTGTTGGCTGCTCTTCCAAGGGTCCTGGGTTTGGATCCCGGCCACCTGTGGTGGGGTCTGGCACTCTTTTCTGCTGCATCTGAGGACAGCTGCAGTGTGCTTGCTTATAATGATGGATGGGTTTTTGGGCTGGAGTTATCGGGAGACTGAGCAAGTGGGGCCGACCTAGGTGGGTAGGGTCAGCCGGAGCGAGCAGAGGTCCTAAAAAGTCAATTCTCAACAACCAGTTGAAGGTTCACAACTAACTGTACAGCTGCCATGTATACTCATATACATAAAAATAAAATAAAAAAGAAATATGCAGCTCTTAGCTGGGTGATGGTGGTGCATGCCTTTAATCCCAGCATTCAGGAGACAAAGACAGCAGAACTCTGTGAGTTCGAGGCCAGCCTAGTTTACAAAGTGAGTTCCAGGACAGCCAGGACTTCAGGGTTAGTGGCTCATGCTTGTAATCCCAATGTTGTAGAGGCAGAGGCTAGAGGATGGGAGCTTGAGGTCAGTCTGGGTCACATAATATACCCCTATCTTGAAAAAATACAAATAAAATTATAATAAAATATAATTAATAAAATAAATATAATAAATAAAATATAAATAAAATAAAGAACAGAACAAAAGCAGTCAGCTCTTTGTAAAATTTACAAAAAGTATGGAAGTCAATGGCTAAATTACCTCTATGATCTTCAAGGATTTCCTATTTACAACATTTCAGAGGTTATAATGTACTTAATTTTTGACTAAAACCTTCATTGTCTGCCTAGAGTTTTTTCTGTCCTTCTGAATGCACCCAAAATTAAATTATAAAAATTCCTTCCATTCTGGGGAGCTTCCTGGGGGACTTAGCCCTTATGCTAAACACAGGTCCCCATCTGTGTGTCCTCATTGTTCTAGATGTTAGACAGATTCAGCTTACAGGAGAGAGGGAGATCAAGAAACCAATCCCTGCCCCTTGGGTTAAGGATCACAGTTGGGTCTCCTCCAGCTTTAATCAGCACCATATGCTATCCGTGGCTGAATGACAGAGAGGAGACATGAGGATTACCAGGGCCCCATCCTGAGTCTATGGAAAGCTCCAAGGTCTCTTAGTGAGAGAACTGATACCGAGTGCTTCAGCCATGTCAGACACCTTCCAAGGGCCTAGCGAGTGTCACTTTCAGTGCTGGAGGAGGACCAAGATTCTCACCTTTTATTCCAGTGAGTGGCTGATTGGGGTCTGATTAGGACCTTGACATTGTTCCTCTTCTAAGCTGTGTTTCCAGAGACAGAGATGAGAGGGGGCTTCTTAGAGGAGTAGGTCACAAGGTTATGGGAGCACAGAGGGCTCCCCGAAAGCCATCTATAAGCTGAAGACCACAAGATACTAGAAGATTGGCTCAGTCCAAGTATGAAGTCCTCAGTTTCAAGGAAGCTAATGGTTTAACAGTAGGAAGCCTGTCACAGGGCCTGAGCTCAGAGTCTGTGTGTGTCCGCAGCCTAAAGGCCAGAGCCTGAGCTGGGGTGTCCCGGATGCCAGTGAAGAGTTCTCCAAGGGACACAGTTGGGGTGAGAATGGTGTTGTCCTGGCCTCCCCAACTTGGATGGCACTCGCCTGCATCAGAAGTAGACATTCTATACCAAGTCCATTACCTCACACATAGGCTTCCAGAGTCAGAGCAGATGCACCCCAGACCTTACCAGTTGGCTGGGTGTCCTTTAGGACACAGTCTAGTTGACTCCTAAAATCACCCATCACACCCGGCGAGAAGACTGGTGTGGTGTTACCTCGGGCGCTTCTCTTTCTACAAACTCGTTTCTCTACAGCTAGACCATTTTCTAGTCAGATTTTTTTTTTCCTTCCCTAGAATTGGCTGCAAAAGGTAGCAAGCCCTTTACCAGGGATTAGAGCAGTATGCTGTCTTCCAGAGATTATAGGAAGGAGGGTTCCCAGACGTTGGAGAACAGAGGTTGGAGAGCTTCCCTGTATTAACTACAGCCATGCGCTCTCCACAGACTCCAAGAAGGCAGCTGCACCGACCGTGCTTGCTAGAATTCAGTTGAGAGCAAGAAGTGTCTCCACTGGGGTTAGTTGTGGTCTCTTGGTGGCTGTCCACTGACTGGGAGGCTCGGTGAAGAAGTGAGCCTGCTGTGTGACGCCAGCTTGCTCTCCTGTAGCCCTCTGTAGGTGTGTCAGTGAACCCTGTGAACTCAGGTCATCGTCCTGCTCGTTAAGCTCCATGGCTTACTACACAGCCTCCCAGGCCCCAACTGGTGCTCACTGTAGGCTTTAACTTAGTCCAGGAAGGTGATGTTTCAGAGTCCAAATAGCTGGAAGTCATCAGAGGACAAATAGCTGGAAGTCATCGCAGTTGCTATGGCTGGGTTTCCTTATCCAAGATGAGTTTTGTGTCCCGTCTTGAACTTTATTCTCAGGATGTCTCATTTAAAGCCATATTTCATATATATTGTAACATAAAGTAATTGTATACAGTATTTCAGTGTTTTTGGTAAACCCTTGATTTTTTTTTTTT
>JADRCD010212377.1:0-12348 GCA_019843815.1 Montemys delectorum | reverse complement strand
GAAAGAAAGAAAGAAAGAAAGAAAGAAAGAAAGAAAGAAAGAAGTAGCAATGGACTGTGAGGACATTGCCAAGAAAATCTCCTTCCTTGTTTTTGAATCGAGGGTGCTGACCCTCAGTCAAACACTGCTAAACTAAACCAAACCAAACCAAACCAAACCAAACCAAACCAAACCAAACCAAACCAAACCAAACCAAACCAAACTAAACTAAATTAAAATACCACTAAAATAAAATCATTAGTTTATTATTTGTTAGTGTTGACACTTGTATTTTATGTACTAAATTCATGTATTCTTTGTAGAATGTTTATCTGTGGTGAGACACAGTTTAGTTTCATGCCAGTTTCATGTTAGGTTTTGGCATGATTTGAGGAGTTTTGAACTGCTTCCAGGTGTTCTGAAATAGAGTGCATTGCTCACTTGGGACTGGAAAGCCAACAGACCTCAGTTATTATGTATAGCTCCACCCCCAGGGGTGTATGCCCACTCAGGAGAGTGGCTTAACCCCTCCCACTTTGAGTTTGTGTTAGAATATACAATTTTTTGTACTTATTTAAGTTTTCAGATTTATCTCTGAAAATCTATGTGGAGTGTAAAACTTGGTACCTTTGTAAAGATGGTTCTTTATTGTTTGTAGCATTGTGATACAGCTCTTTATCCCTTGATCTCTGGGATCAGTAGTCTGTTGTATTTTATTGTTCTTTTGACAAAGCTAATGTTTCATTTTATTGCTTGCAAGTTCCATTTTTCTTTTGTTTTCTCTTTTACTTATTTCTGCTTTTACTTGTATTTATTTATTTTTCCTTTTTTCCTTTTGTTAGGCTTTTAAACAAGCGTTCTTTTATCCAGGCTCCCTAAGTTGAATGTTTTAGCTCAGGCCATTCATTCCAATCCTCTCTGATGTTTAATACACATTTAAAGTTAGAGCATTATTTCAGAGTACTGCTACTCTGCATCATTTAGATGTGCACTGCTCACAGTCTTCATTTCCAAATAAGTCGTAACTTCAGGTTTAAATTTCCACATAACCCAAGGATGATTTAGATAACCATTTAAAATCTCCAAATGGGTAGTTTTGTGGTGTTAGTAGTATCTAAATTTACCATGTTGTTTTCTTTATGCACCTTTAACAATTCTGTTCTCTTAGGAATTTATTTAGATTTTCCTTCTGACCTAATAAATATGTTAAAGCTTTGATGTATATTGTTGCTTGGATATGCTGTAGATGCACCCCAAGGGTTCTTGCCTTGAACATTGATATCCACTGTAAGACACTGAGAAGCTAGAAGCTTTTTGTGAGTGCAGAGTTGGAAAGTGGGGTCTTTGGGTGGTACTTAGAATTAGATAAGAGGGAAGCTGCTATGATGAATTGTTAGCAGTCTTAAAAGGAAAGGGAGAGACATCCCCCTCTCTCCTCTCTCTTTCCCCTTCTCTTTGTCCTTCCATCTCTTTCTGGATACATGGTTCTCTGTGTCACCTGGGACTCTGCAGGTAAGGCCATCTATATACAGGTGGGCCCTTGACCTTGTTCCTTCAAAACCTGAGCCAAAATAAAAGTTTTCTCCTTTAAAATTCACTTACCATGTAGAAATCTGTTATTGACAACAAAGTTGGACCAATATAATATAGAGGCAGGTATGGACACACACACATATATATTTGTGTAGACAGAAGTATTTACAACAAGTAATCAAGCTAAACTCTCATTGCTAAAATTGTTCTTTCTATAAGAGTTTTGATTCATGAATCTCTGAGTACAACATTTGTCACCTACTACATATAACTCTGAGTGATTTGAGTGAGATGTACACACATGCATGTTCATATGTATAGTGTCATTTCATGAATCACTTTCCACAATGCTTGGGGCTTTTACAAGGACCATGTCTTTTGTTAGTTCAATATCTTTCTCTTATGGCAACACTCTTAAGTCTATAGTCTTCTCACTTGTGTTACTAGTCTCATTTATTATTTTGTTCTTTTATTTGAATGCCACTTTGCTGTTTTATTTTAGTTATATTCTATAACATTCATTATAATGAATATAGAAATGCCTTCTTATAAAAATCATTTATTTTTTAATCAAAATTTAAAACCCTATATGGAGAAAAAAAGCATAGGTCTTAAATTCTTGACAAATTCTACTTTGCCTTTTAGATGGAGTTTGAGTATCTCCTCTTCGTGAAACCTTTCTAGAAATAACTAGGCTCCAGATCACCTGAGCACCATCTCTTCACACTCTTCCTCACATGAATTCACAGAAATGAAAAGACGTGTTTCCTTATTTCATACTCTTAGTTTTCTCCCCAATAATATACCAATATTATCATTCTGAATTTTCAATGTGCCTGTGCATGTGTGTGTAGGCACATGTGCGTGTGCATGTGTGTGTGTGTGTGTGTGTGTGTGTGTGTGTGCTTTTGTGCATTTGTACATGTTTGAGTGTTTGCATGCCATGGCATAAGCTCAGGTACTGGTCCTCACTGGGCTTCATGTCAGACTAACTGGCTTATGAACTTCTGGGAGATTCTTATGTCCCTGCCTCCCATCTTACAGAAGGGCTACAAGGACTACAAAGGTATGCTAAAGAATTCAGATTTATATGTGTTCTTACAGCATAAACTCTGGTCCTCACACTTGCATACATACACTGATCTGTATCCCCACTAATGCCATTCTTGATTCTGTAGAGACTTGGGCTCTCTGAGGTCATCCCTTTAGTACAGAAGTTCTCAACCTGCAGGTCATGACCCCTTTGGGAGTTGAGCAACCCTTTCACAGGAGTCACCTAAGGCCATCAGAAAACACAGTTATTTATAATACAACTCATAAAAATAGCAATATTATAGTTGTGAAGTACAATACAAATAATTTCATGGTTGGAGATCATCACAACATGAGGAACATTACACAGCGTTAGGAAGGTTGAGAACCAGTGCTTTAGTGTCCGGGGTACTTGCCAAGTGGAAAAAGGGAAGAACTTTTTACACAAAGTCATAGGCATGGCAAGAAGGTGGTGCTCCTTTTTGACTCCTCTCTAGGCCCTTATTGTGTCTGGAAACTGTTCTGCATTAACAAGGGCATGGGGAGTAAAATCAGGATACATGAACATGGACAGATTTGAATAAGCATCAATTATGTACAAAGGGAGGTTCTGTGTCTATTTCCTCATCTCAAAGTCTTGGGGAATCAGGTCTTCTTTATGTTTGTTTTTCTATTGTACTTCAAAAGTTTAGTAACTGGGTTTCCTAAAGAGTGAAGCTAAGGAAAATGCACTCAAGGAAAAATTTTCTATGGAGAATGAGAGATGACTAAGAACTGAGCCATTAAACACTGCATCATATTCCTATATGGATAGTGAGCTCCATTGGGAGTTTAGACTACATACTTGCGTTTCTATGAGATGACTGGCAGGTTGGGCACCATGCCTGGGTTGTTTAGCTTTGTGTTTGCTCTTTGCTTTCCATCTTTGATTGCACGGGGGAGGGCATGCTGTTTGCAGTCACCACTGTTACCCATTGTTCATCTCTCTGAGCATTCATCTTTATGGGGTACTGCATATCAGGCTGAATAATGACCTTCCAGTTTCCCCATGCTCCAGGGTTCCACCTTCCCCTTTTTCTGCTGCATAGGCATTCTGTCCCCTGTTGCCACCATCTTATGGTCTTATCTTTCCTAAATGATTCTTACTACTTTTCTCTATCCTGATTGCTCTTGAGGCTGCCCTGTGATCTGCCACCTCCATCCTTGTCCACCCTAGTAACCAGAGGTAACTTACACACATTCTCCTTTGGAAGAAAACATTGCCAGAGCTAACAGCTAAACAGAGGCAAAAGGAGTGAGAAAGAGCACTTTCAGGAACAAGGAGGTTTATCTCGAGCTCAGATGTCTGAAACATGTTGTATCTTGTAAATAACCAGGAAGTGATCAGTGTGGAGACACTTCCAAAAGTGCCCATTCTGCTGTGCTATTGATGGTGACTTATAATTTCTTAGTGATAAATATAATGGACATTTTGTTAAAAAATGTTAATAGGCTTGACCATGAGTTAGTTACACTAGTGGGTAGTTAAGGACTGGATATTAGATCCTCTTCTGTCCTATACACCTAACAAAGGTGTCATAAGTGTGTTTGGCATTATCTAATGTTATAGAAGAGAAGGTTGAGTGCTGAAGATCTTTAAGGAATCATCATATAAAACTAGTGGTAAGGGTAGAAGTGGGATTTGAATAAGGTCTATTTAGTTCAGCAAGATATGGCTAGACGCTTACAATTAGCCAAATAACCAGTCTGCATGGTAAATGCTACCCCACACCGACCCCTGCCCCATCCTGCTCTGCCACCACTATAGCCTCATTTCTCTCTGCATCCTCTTTCTCATTTGTCCCCTCTTGGACTCTCATTCCTTCGAAATTCCTGAAGCTCTTGCCATCATTCTCTCAACTCTCTCTAAGAATGACTTCTCTTTGATCACCTTTATACACTGAAGGCTTCACATGTTCCACAGCCTGGTTGATTCTCCTACCTGCAGTGACACATGTACATTGGTGCTCCTGTATGTTTGACCCACAGAGCTTCCACACTACAGTTACTAATTTAATAAATCGGGTCATCTATGAATCAACTTTGTGCTACATGCTCCTCAGCCTTTTACCACCCTGACACATACAACTCAGGAAGGACAGGAAGCCCCACCCAGTGTTCCTAGAACTCCCTCGTCCCCACCTTGCAAAACAAGAAACTATTTCCTTTCTTCTATCAAAACAGATTATGTCAGATTGCATTTAAATCCTCAAGTGGCCTGTCATAGCAGAGGCACTCATAGATCTTCATTTGTTGAGCAAATCTCCAAGACCACATGAAACTACTTTTGTTCCTATCTCCATTGTGCAGAAGAGCTAGTGGAGACTCAGGGAGGTCCATCATTTCTCCAGAGTTCTAGAGCCAGGAAATGGTGCAGAAGAGAATCAGGCCCAGAGAGTGAGCCCAGAGGCCATTCTTATCCCTTACAGCCCAACTTACCACCTCATCTCATTTGACCCCACTCAAGATGCTCAAGACTTTCTGAGATATGCACATTTTATGAGAGTCTCTTAAGTTTCTTGACCAACATATTTGACACATTGGATCATGAGAGAGAGGTCCTAAACATCTACTTATGAATAATATATAAGAATATAATTAGTGCTTATATTAAGAGTAAGAAATACCTGCTCCTAGAGGCACTTCAGGTGTGACTGCTGTGTCACATGTGTGTCAGTAGATGGCAGAGAGGACACAGCCCATGTCAACACTCAGTGTTCTGACCTGTGAATATCCCAATGATTAGCCTAACATTCCCTGAAAACGTTAGCCTGAGACAGCTACCAGTCCAGCTCCAGGCAGGCCAGGCAGGGATATCAGGACAGGAAGCAAGCTGGAAACTATAAGAACCTGCTTGGGACCACAGGCCCTGGGTGGGAGTGAGCCAGAGACAATTGACACTCTCAAAGGCCCACTCACTGGGATAAGCTGTGTGAGGAGTGAGCCCAGGACAATTTACCAGACTGGCACCATGAGGCCCAGACAGGAAGCTAGCCTGAGATGACCACTAGTCTAGCACCACACAGACCTGGGGGCGGGGCAGATTGTGCTTCAGATGACCCCTACCAGATGACACAATGCACAAGCAGTGAATAGCACTCCAGAGACCACTCCTGAGACAACCCTAGTCCCAGATACCACAGGTGCCACTAGAAGGAGCAAGTTGAATTGGAAGAGAAAGAGAAACAGAAGGATATGTACACAAAGAAGAGAGGCAGAACTGGAGACTCAAGGGTAATAAGAAAAAGCCAGTTGTGAGTAGCTGGTGATGCCACCTAGGACCATGGTGTAGTCCTGGTTTGTGCTGCCACCAGGGGTCATATCTGGGCCCATGACCCTGCAACAGCAGGGTCTGATACTATCAAAGGCCAGGCAGATGTTGATGTGCAGAACTGGCCTTACCTGCTACCTGGGTATCATGGAATAGACAGTTGGCTCTAGAGGCATGGGAGCAGGAGAGATGACTCTGCCCTTCTGCCTCTAAGCTGCAGTATTGGGGTAAGTGGACCACACACATTAAGGGGGTTGTGGGTGAACTAGCCTGAGGATTTGAGCATAGGAGAGCTGGACCTACCACCTATCTCCCTACAGTGGCATAGACATCAGAAAGATACCCTCCTCCCTTCTCCCTCCTCACTCCTTACAGCAAGTGGGAGACTTGGCCCTAGGGTCATTAGAGCAGGAGAGCTGTCCTTGCCTTTCACCAGCTGCAGCACTTGGGAGAGCAGGCTTAGCACCTCTCCTGGGCACCACAGTAGACTTGGCCCTGGACATGGGTTTTGGAGGTGAGCCAGCCCCAAGGATATAAGTATGGGACAGATGGCCTTGCCTTTTGTCTGCTGGGCTGTGGCACAGAAGAGGGCGAGACACCTTCCTCCTATTCCTTGTCCCTCACCATCTATGGCAGACTGAAGAGCTAGCCCCAGGGTCATGAGAGTAATAGACCTGGTAACATGCCTCACCAGCTGCAATACTTGGGAGAGCAGGCCCTGTACCTAACCTGGGCAGCAAGGTAGAGCTAGCCTTGTGTGGGTCTTATTGCCAGAGGTTTCCCACGGAGATTTCTGGCCCAGCTTGGTGAAGGAGCCCTTGCAGAGGGAATCGAGCAAGCACAGATGGGGCCGTCTCTGCCCTGTCTTCTAGGACGCTCTGTTTTTCTGCAATGCCCTGTACTGAGTCAGGTCTGGCTGGGCCGGCAGGCAGACTAGCCAGTGAGGAGTGAGGCACAGCTTCAGGCCGCATTTTGGGAGAGCAAATCTCTTCCCAAGTGTTAACAGCTCTAAAAACAGAAGACTCAGACCATGGAGTAGATCTTTCACATGCATTACTTCCCTGAGTACCATACATATATATAGGTTTGGGGGATCATTCACATTTCAGCAGCAGTTATCTCTCATTGGTTTGGGATGAGAATCTTTATTTGCATGTAAGAGGGCTTGACCAATATTACATACCTCTCCTGCTGGGGCCATTGTGTGGGGGTTGGGCTGAAATCTGAGCCATTGGTCTTAGGCACAAATCACTGAATGCCTACTGTCCCTTGTGAACAAATCACTTTGCTCAGTGGATCTCTGGGATTCTGAGGTGGCTGCTCTCCTGGACTCCAGCTGTCAGAACTGCCCACTGCCCCACAGCCCTGGTTACAGGGGTTTTGAGTAAGCTGGTCCTAAGGGCATAGGAATGGGAGAGCCACTGGTCTGACCATCACAGGCATCTCTCAGACCCAGATCCAGAGTTTTGAATTGGCTCATCACAACATCCACCCCATTGTTGAACTGCTGGAGTACATGAAGGGGCTAGTCCTACAGGTACAATACTATAGGACCTCTAAGACACAGGGCAACAAATAGGGTATCCAAGAAGAGTCCCAGTGATATTCCAGTATTGATAGAATAACAGAAACCTAAGGCCTATATCAGACCAGTGAGCCATTAGAATAAACATTGGTGAGCAAAGAAGTATGGACAAAAATAGTAGGCCGTGGGACATACTGTGATATGCTACAGCTTCCATAATGAGATTTTTTTCTCCATTAGGGAGGAAGTTGCCAGCGTAGAGGGTTGGTATGAGGGGAGTGGGGAATGAGTGAGATTGGGTCTTTGATGTGAAATGCACAATAAAAACAGCAAAAAGTTTAAAAAAGGTAAATATATCCAGGTAGTGTAGGTGTTTATTGCTGTCTTCATTATGTTTATAGGGTATATACCAATATGCTAGCATTTTCTTAGAGTTTAGGGGGATTTTGTTAAGCAAATGATTGAAATTGTTCAGATTCCACAACTTGAGAATCAAAAAGAGAATTGCATCAAAGTTATGCATTGCCTTGGACAGAAATTTCATTCAGGGACTGAATCAACCAGAAATACTCATCTCCTTCATGTGCTGAGTGTTTTTCTATGCAAAGAGCAGAATAATATGATCATGGGGTGATGCTAGCTGCAATAATTCTTACAGGAAACAAAGACCCAGGCCATTACAGATGTGTCTACACCAATAGGACTCACATCTGAGCTGAATTAATTACATCAGAACTGCGCATTTCCACCATTCCTGTTTTTTCAAGCAACTTGGTGACTTTGTAGGGCTGTGGGTCTAGTCATCAGTTGTGTGTGGTTTAGCATGAGTAAACAATGCTAAGATTCAGTTTTCAACAGAAGAGAAGGCAATAAATGAAGGCAGCTCTTTCAGTGTGAGAATATGCCAGAATCCCCTAGTTCTGCTTGGCACTGATTTTTTAGGGCAGAAATAACAATGGGGTAGGTATACAGTCAGAATATAGAGTGAACACCTTGAGAACATTGGCCTATGATGTATTTTATTTTATTTCTATTACTGTTAGGTGAAACTTAGTTTTTAAAAAAGTGTAGATTGAAATGGTTGGGACTGGAAATGTTGTAGAACTTAGATTTTTCTTTTTTGTTTCTGGAATCTTTCAAATTCATAATGAAATATTTTGGTGATGGGATCCAAGTGTAAGCTCGACATTTATTTCTGTTTCATGTATGATTGTAATGTATCTTAAATGTAATTTCACACATTATTGTTAAGTACTTTTATGAATGAAAAAAAAAGCTCATGTGTGTGTACTAAACCACCTTTAACTTATGTGTGTGCACCGAGCCACCTTTAAGTGAGGCAAATAGTAGGTCCACACATCATCAGATTTTCCACTTGTGTGTTACATTGTCACTTAAAGGGTTTAGGGTTTAATTTTTTTCTCATTGTTATTAGTTCTTTGAGAATTTTGATCATATTCGCTCTCCTCTCAGGTTAGCTCTCCCTTTTTAAGTGACTAAACTTTGTGTCCTTTTAAATAAAGCAAAGAAAGCAAACAAACAAAAACACAATTTGTGCTGCCCATTTACTCTTGTATATGTGGCCTACTGGAGCTTGATAAACCTACCAAGGGCCACAATCTTAAATAAAATGGATGCTCCATTTCCCAGCAGCCAGCAATGGCCAGTAGCTTCTCAGCAAGGGGTGGGACTTCATGCCTACTTCCCAACACCTCTTTTTTTGAGATAGGGTTTCTATGTGTAGCCTGTCCTATCCTGAAACTCACTCTGTAGACCAGGCTGGCCTCAAAAATCACAGAAATCTGTCTTCTTCTGCCTCTCACATACTGGGATTAAAAGGCTGTGGCACTACCGCCTAGCCAGCTACCTACCTTCCCTCGTGGTACTGGGAATTTTCTGACTTGAGTTTGCACGGATCTTGTGACTGGTGTCCCAAGTACTATGACTTTATATGTACAACTGTCTTGCTTTGTCTAGAAAACACTATTTCCTTGCATCCATCCACCGTCTCTGACTTTTAGAATGTTTCTGTTAGCATCTTGCACATGAACCCTGAGCCTCCAGAGGAGGGGATATGATATAGATGTATCTTTTGGAGTTGATAATTCCAAGGTCTCATTTCCTGCACTTTTGCTACATAGTTAATAGCCATGTAATGCAAAAAGAAGTTTTTCTGATGAGGGATGACAGATGTGTGTATCTATAGGTACAAGGAAAAGTCATTCTGAGTTGGTTTAATTTATTGTCTGTTTAGCAGAGTAATAGAAGTACCTTCTTCCTTAGAGCCTATTTCCTGTCTAGCCATAGGTCCTTGCTCCCAGTAATGGTTCCATGGATGCCTTTCAATTTTTGGAGAAGAATCTAAATCCATTCAAAAAGAGGTTGTTTATTCCCATGGCATTCATTCCACTACGGCACTAGTGGCCGTGTCTTTCCAGAAAAGTCGTTATTGTAGCCCACATCATTTATAGCTGGGTAAGACTAAAGGCTATTTTTCCTCCTCTGGAAGCTTGCACAGCTCCTTCTAACACTATGAAAGATAACCAGTAGGGATGAAGCTTCCAAAATGAGTACCAGCTTGAGTTCCCCAATGTTATGACTTAAGTACGTGGTGTCTTCAACCACAGTGGCTTGGCGTCAAGTTCAGTATGGTAACCAAGATCATTGTCAGTATCCTGTAATTTGGGGTGCCAATAAGACCTCACTGGACAAAAACTCCATTAGGTAGCCTACTCCTGGTTCTGGGATTTTTATTTGTAATCCCCTACTAGATACCACAGGTCAGTGGATTTAGTCGTTTTGTTGAGCAGTCTGACAGAAATTTTGTTATTCTTCTGCCGAGGCAGAAGTTTCAAGACAACATGTAATCATAGTGAGAACTTGTCTTCAAAACATAATTTCTTCTGAATGTGAGGGGAATTCAGATATCATATCTTTTGGAGCAGATGACAAACCTATACACAGGTATATGAATTTAAACACATACAAAGATTCATGTGCACACTGCCATATGAGCTGAGCAATCTATAAAGCTGACTCCTCCCCAGATTACCTACTTTTTGTGCTCTGTTCTTATGGTACATCTTCCCAATAGCCCTTGACAAATACTATTGCCAGTACTTCTGTTTGTTCATTCTTCTGAGAGTGTCCTGTAAGTGGGTTTTTACATTTTACAACTTTTTGAGGTTGGTTCCTGTACTCAACAGTTCTCTAAGATTCACCCAAGCTGTCTTCTGGGAGGGATTTACTGAAGTTCTTTCTGCTAGTATCCCAGAATGTGCCTTTATCTGAAAAGAAGGTCCCTGTAGCTGTAATCACCCAGGCTCATGTGAGAGAGGAGCAGGAAGCCTTCGTGTCTGACATCTTCATAAAGACAGGGTCGCAGAGAAGAATGCTGTGTGAAGACGAAGAACACAAGGGAAGCAGAGGCTGCCTGAAGATGGAGGCAGTGATTGAGCTCACAAGCCAAGAGCTCTTGGGCCACCAGTGCCAGGAAGAAGCAGAGAGAGATTCCAGCCCAGCACCCTACAGGGAACTTGGTCCTACTGACATCTTGATTTATACTTTTAGCCTCCAGAACTGTGAGATAAATAAATTGTTGTCATTTGAAGTCACTCAGTTTGTGACACTTTTAAATAGCAGCCCTAAGAACCTAATACAAACACTAAAGTGGACATTTTATTTTTTGAATATCTAAAAATTATACCAACAGGGTTAGTAACAAAAGACTGGTGCTATAAAACAAAGAACAAATATAGTGGAAAGACATTAATAATTAAAGAATGCTGAATCATATCAGCAGAAAAGATGTGTACCTAGCCAGCTCTGGGAGCTGGATAGAAGAACTAGCCAGACTGCAAACTGGGGTAAGATACCATCCTCCCCCATTATTAGTAAACTCAAGCAAATCCATGTATATCTGTTATTTATTTACATTTTCACAATTTCTTATGCATGTTTTCTTTTTTTAAAACACGTTATTCTTTTTCCTCTTTAAAAAACCCTTGGGATGTCAAATAACTTCACTTAAAAGGCTACCTATGTTTAAATTGATCTTGGGACTGTCTTTATAGTATTTTTGTCAGACAGATGTTTCAAATTATACACTGTCAAATCAGCCAGTGTCTCTCTTGAAATATTTCCTCTGATTGAGATTTCATATTGTTTCATGCTTTATATTACCCCAGCATTATAAAACTATTATCATATATTATTCTCTAATTGCTTTGAATTTTTAATACTAATTTATCTGAAGTCTAATTTTGTGTGCAACAGGAAAAATGATGGTATAGAGTTTTCCAAATTTGTGTCTGGTTGTGCCAACTCTAGTCTTTGTTACATCTGTTAAACCAGACTTTTTTGGTTTTCATTTCCGGCTTCCTTACAATTGTGGCTCTGTTTCTAGATGGTTCTATTTCATCTTCCTAGTCTGTTTATTTCTTTTTATACTTCAACAGCACACTTGTTTCCTCCAGCTTCTTTATCCGGGTGTAGATATGTAAACTCCTTGGTTAAATTAATTTCCAGTGAATTTTAAAGAGTGTGTTTGCAAAAGAAGTTGTCTTTCTAATTTCATGTCTCCTAAATATAGAAACAAACCTGACTTTTGTGTGTATTTTATATACCACAACTGCACTGAAGTTGCTTATTGATCTTAACAGAAATTTGGTGGAATCCTGAGTGTTTTCTATATATAAGATAATATTCTCTGCAAACAGAGAAAATTCAATTTCTTCTTTTCCATTTTGGATGCAGTTTGCTTTTTTTATTTTCTTGCTTAGTTTCTCTGGAGATGATATTGAGTATTATACTGAACAGAAATGTCAATAATAAGAATTCTGGTTTTATCCCTAATCTTAAAGGGAAGTGTTTTATGTATCTCTTATGTGAGTTTGTTTGTGTTAACTGTGAGTTTGCCATAGTGGCTTTAGTATGTTGAGGGGTATTGTTGAGTATTTATCAGGGTTTG
>JADRCD010212375.1:9069-41983 GCA_019843815.1 Montemys delectorum | reverse complement strand
CTCCTTCCATCCCAGGCCCCTCTAACTCCAAAGCCTGAACTGCATCTTTTTCAAGGCAAAGCTGCCAGGGGAGGGTGGAGGTGATCAGAGGGTGATTTGAGTGAGTGTAAGCTTCCTGTATTCACAAGTGAAGTTAACTGGCATCCTGACCCTCCTGGATTACAAGGCTGGGCCTAGGGCCCTCTGTACCAGAACAGTAGCCTCTTGGCTTCTGAGTTGCCATAGTAATAACCCCGCCACCCAAAGGGCAGGATTTCCTCCATCCTAGCTCCTGCGTGTGCTAAATGGTCCATGGGCCCCTGTGCCCTGCTCCCCCCCACAGGTCAGAGTCAGAATTGGAATCAGGGCTACGGCAACTACTGGAACCAGGGCTACGGCTACCAGCAGGGCTACGGGCCGGGCTATGGCGGCTACGACTACTCGCCCTATGGCTATTACGGCTACGGCCCCGGCTACGACTACAGTAAGTAGGAGAGGGAGGCCCTATCTATTTCCTCCTAGGGGAGGCAGGTCAGGTAGTGCAGGGGCCACTGGCAGCAGGGGCTTTGGAGTCAGACAGGCCTGGCACAGGCACTGGAGCTACTGAATGGAGCTCTAGCTTAGCCTTCTCAGTAAGGTGTAAGAAGCTGGTGTTGCTGTGCAGTGTTAAATTCTGAGGATGTGTGGCAAGCGCCTGGCACTGGGTAAATGTATATAGTTAAGTAGTAGCCACAACGTTGTTCTTATTCCTAGGTCAGGGTAGTACAAATTACGGAAAGAGCCAGCGACGTGGTGGTCATCAGAATAACTACAAGCCATACTGAGAGGCAGCAGGAGCGGCCGAGTGACGACCGCACACGCTTTGTTTGGACGCGGAGTGAACACAATTATGTACCAAATTTAACTTGGCAAACTTTTATGGCCTGTCCCATGTGCATCTTATTTAAAATTTCCCCCAGAAATCACTCTCCTGTTTACTATTCCAGAGCTCTAGTTGTTGTAGGCAGCGTGTGGCGTCTCAGAGGCCAGAGCGGCATTAGGGGGCTGATTACCAGGTTACCCTGTTATAGATTGGAGGGTCTGCTTCCTGCTGCCGCTCTGCAGCCTGGACCTGTGGACCCTGGTTGTAAAGAGTAAACTGTATCTTAGGAAACCAGTGTCACCTTTTCACCTTTTAATTTTATATTATTTGTGTCATACATTTCCAGCAATGGAAGTGTTAATTTTACTGTACTTTTTGGTACCTCTTGGGAATCTAATGTATTGTAAGGTATTTTACACGTGTCCTGATTTTGCCACAACCTGGATATTGGATATTGAAGCTATCCAAGCTTTTGAAATAAAAATTAAAAACAACCCCAAGCCTGGGTGAATGTGGGATGCTCTGTGAGACCTTGCCCAGTGTTGGAGATACCAGGTCTCCTGTAGCAGAGATCCTTTAGCTATTTTCCCACCAGATCTTTTCATCTACCCATTTGTGCCTATTTGTCTCCATAGCTAGAGAACATCTTGGCACATATTATATATATTCTACATTCTTAATTTCAGTTTAACAAATGCAAGTTGAAATATTGGGGATCTGCTGGTGGAGGTGGGGCCAAGTCTGGCTTACCTGGAGAGTGCTTGATCCTCAGTGTTTCACAACTTCTTACTTTTTCTTCCATGTCTGGAAAAATGATCACAGATCTGCCCTACATGGTTCTCCATTGTCTGCTACCCTCAGTTTCTAGGACACTTGGGATAATTTAGAGATTGGCCTATGTCTCATGATTTCCCTAACACAGATGGTCCCATTTGTAAGCCCAAAAGCAGTTGTTTTTTAGCAAGTCACCACTCATGTTCTGTACACATAGAACCCTTTAAGAGCAGTATCAATTCCAAACATCCACTAGGGGTTGGCTAACAAACAGGAATAAGAAAAGTTCCTTGATAGCCTGTTTTTTTTGTTTGTTTGTTTATTTTTGTCTGTTAGGATCTGTGCTTTGTATAACAACCACTTTGGTGTATAGTCATTTCTAGTTCGGTAGTTTTCTTAAATAAATTAAGGGCCCTTGGGCTGCTCTTGACCTTGAGGTTATAGGGAGGATTTGATTATAGCTAGCTAGCCATTTTAGCTACTTGTATGTGAGGGTGCCCCTATCTTGAAGATAAAAATGAAGCTCCTGTTATTAACAGTTTCTTTGTTTGACAGTCCTGGCTGTCTTGGAACTTTATAGACAACGCTGGGATTGAGGATGTGTGCCACCGCTTCTGGGCTGAACACAAGGCCATCTTCCATTTTAAAAAAAGATAAGGTGTAGGAGCCCCAGGATTATCTTGGACATATGATCTCCCTCATTCTACCTACCAAATGATGGGATCATAGGTGGTAATGTCCATGTCTAGTCAGTGCAAGTAGGTAATGGTTACAAAGGCCATGCTTTTTGAGCTTTCTGATCTAATGGATACTTGGCTTGTTATAGGATCCCTGGGAGCATACTGGGAGGCGCTAGTTACCCAGGGCCTGATACATGCTAGGTGGGATTCTATCAAGTTTACCTGTTAGAATGTCATCCAGCTTTGCTACCACATGTTGTGCATTGTCAAGGCTGAAGCACATTGGAGGCTTGAACTTTAAGATATTCTTCCCAGGGCCATCAGTGCTCAGTAAAATGTAGTTCTCCTTTAGCCTGCAAGAACAAGGTACTTTACAGCTAACCTTGAACAGGCACCCACCTTACTTTACCTCTGGCCAATTAACTGGTCCTCACCCAAGGTAAACTTAATTTGTTGAGCCTACCAATGTCTATGTGGCTCTGATTGTCCTGGAACTTGTTCTGTAGATCAGGCTGGCCTTGATCAAATTGCCCAGGCTTTAATTGCTCTGATTATATCCAGGCCACCATGCCCACCCAGCTCCACATTATCACTATATAGTACAGATAATGGTGACCCAGGGGTATGAAGTGACTATATTTTTAAATCTCCAGTTTTTGTTCTAGAGAGTGGTCAAACCCAGGACAATAGCTAGCCCTAGCCCTGACTTATAATCTCTGATCCTCACTGGAGTGGATAAGCTGGCTGGTGCATAGGTAAATGAACATATTTTACAATGTGAATGAAGGCACGTTCAAACTCCAGGAGGTTTCAGTAGAAGGGGTGGGTGTTTTCAGGTTGGCTGGAGGCTCATTACTCTAGGCTATACAGGGACTCATAGCATTTCCCATTTTGAGAAAGCAACTTAATTTCAAGAGAGTACCTGGAGACCAAATATTCTGCCTCTTCAGTTGCTGGTGTCCTCAGGGTCTCATCTTTGATCAGATCCACACCAATGAAGAGTCCAGTGCCCCTGAAGGAGGTAACATCTTTATAGCCATGGTCCTTGGCCTTACTCTGCCCTGACCTTAGCCACCCCAATTTACCCTGGAGGAGGTTGTTCTTGGTGTGGACTGGAGATCTTCAGAATCCTAGTTCCTTCTAGAGAATGGATGTAGACATTTTTTTCCCCATGGTGGTAAAGTGGAACGGTGTTGTAGCAGGTATTTTTATTATTAGTGTGCTTGTCCCCAGAACCTTACCTGACATCGCCAATGATAGGATGCTTGGCTTTCTGCTGGCTGAGATGCTCCATAAGGAAACTGCCCACATTAGTGGCATGAGCCTGGAGCTGTTCTGTTTTCAAGACATCTAGGACTGCCAGCCCCACAGCACAGGATACAGGGTTGCCACCAAACTGAGCCAGGGGATAACAATGTCAGATGCTCTGCCAGTGGACCATGATTCCATGGGATTATCATAAAAAGACAATTGGGAAGGCCACAGGCCCACAAAGCCTTCATACTTGGGGCTTTTTTCTTAAACTGGTCTTTTGGGTGGGGTCATCTTTATGAACTCTGCTTGTCTTCCTGGGTCTTCATACCAGGCCAGGTAGATGAGGTAAGCAAGATATCTAGAGAGAATTGGTCTAGTCTTGTCTCTGGGCACCAGGCATGTCAGTGGTACATGGATAAACTCCCCATTCCCCAATATTTTGAAAAGCTAAACAAACTGAAATGGTTTGGGGGTTTGGTTCAATTAAGTTTCTGCCTACCGGGCAGTGTTGGCAGATGCCTTTAAAATCTGCACTCAGGAAGGAGAGGCTTTTTGGATCTCTGGTTTTAAGGCCAGTATTGGTCTACAGATTAAATTTCAGAATGCCAGCCAAGGCTACACAGAGAAAGCCTGTTTTAAAGACTGGAAAGAAGTAGGGCCTAGTGGCAAGCATTTAGTGTCAGCAACGTTCAAGAGGCAGAAGTAGGTGGACTTAAGTCCAACAGTTCTATTGTGAGGCCGTGTTTCAGAAAGTTGTGTGTGCATATGTTCATATGGGTGCAAAGATGAGAGGGCAACCTAACCTGGGATGTGGATGTTAATTGGAGACATCCATCTTGGTTTTGGGGACAGTCTCTCACTAGGATCCGGGGCTATACTTAGACTATGCTGGCTGTCTAGCAAGCCAAGGAATCCAGTCACTGCCTTCCTAGTTCTGAGATTACAGGCCTGTGCCACTAAGCCTGGCATTATCTATTTATTTATTTGGGTTTTTTTTGAGACAGGGTTTCTCTGTATGGCCCTGGCTGTCCTGGAACTCATTCTGTAGAACAGGCTGGCCTTGAACTCAAATCTGCCTGCTTCTGCCTCCCAAGTGCTGGGATTAAAGGCATGTGCCACCACTGCCTGGCAAGCCTGGCTTTTTATATGGGCTCTTGGTCCTCCCGTTTGCAGGGCAAACTGCTTTATGGACTGAACTCTCTTGTCCTTCATGGGTTTGTTTGATTTTTGTCGTTTTTGTGTGTGTTAGGAAGGAGGAGAGTAAGATACAACCTAATGGATGTAGCTTAGTGGCAGAGTATTTGGGCTCTAGCACTAACTTGATCTATTAAGATGTCTTTTTCTGTGGTTCTGGAATGAAACCAAGGGCCTTGTACCACTGAGCTACACTATGAGCCGATAAACATCACTGTAGACAGTTATAAACATCCCCATACACTAGACTGGATGTTCCATGCCCTGTAGGTATTCAACTATATTGTAAATTCCTCACTCAGAATAGTAAGATAGCTCCCCCCTCCCCCCCAGACAGGGTTTCTCTGTGTAGCCCTGGCTGTCCTGGAACTCACTCTGTAGACCAGGCTGGCCTCGGACTCAGAAATCCGCCTGCCTCTGTCTCCCAAGTGCTGGGATTAAAGATGTGTGCCACCACCACCCGCCTGTAAGATAGCTATTTTTACATAGGATTTTTTTTTTCTTTTGTGGTTAAGCAGTAATTCCTTAAAGGATAAGCAACAATCACACCCCCATCCCCAAATTTGACAAATTGGATCATCTAAAATGTATTTTTTACTTTTATTTATTTTTGAGGTAGGACTTCACTCAAATTCAAGTAGTCCACCTGAGTGCTGCCTCCTGAGTGCTGGATTTAAAAGTATGCACCACCATACCGGATTTCATATAAAATTGATGGTGAGAGAGCTCAATAAGAGCCATACAAGCCCAATGACATGAGTTTGATCGCTGGAATTAAAGTAAAAAGCCAAATGTACCAAGTAGTATGGTAGTGCATGCTTTTAATCTCAGAACATGGGAAGCAGAGAAGCAGGAGTATCTTTCTCTTGAGTTTGAAGTTAGCCTGGTCTACATAGTAAGTTCTAACATAAATCGGTCTCAAAAACAAAAAGATGATTGACACTTTATGTGGCTTCTTAAAAATATATAAAGGAAGTGAAGACTGCTGCCAACTGGCTAAACATTCACAGCAAACACTAGCAGGACAGTAACCTCGTCTAGATATTTGTGCTCAAATGGGTATCTCCCTCTCCTACACAGAAACAGACAGACAAACAGACATGCATATACACAGAAATTTCCACAAGTACTAGCAACTAAAGAATGGAAAAAAGACACACCATTATTTCACAGAAGAAGGGAATACATGGACAGTAAACTGGAAGAGGATTGGAGAAAGAGGCTTAGCTTTATCTACAAGCCTGAAGCCCAGAGTTTCACCTGTGAAATCCACCTTGATGGAAGGAGAGAACTGGTTCCTGCAAGTTGTCTTTCAGGTACACAACAAAGTACATAAAGTCTATTAAAACTATATAAATCAAAAGATGCTTCACAAATCTGAATTTGGGGAACAGCATACCAAAGCCACATGGATCACTATTTTTCTACTTCCCTTGACTAACAAAAACTTAGTTGAGCTGAGCATGAAGGTGCATTCCTGTAATCCCTGGTGCTCAGCTGCGACAGGAAGATTGCTATCAAGACAGATGGACTATGTATTCAGTACCAGGCCAGCTAGGACCTCACAGTAAGAATCTGTCACAGGCTGAGAGCAGTGGTGGCACATATCTTTAATCCTAGCATTTGGGAGGCAGAGGCAGGCAGATTTGAGTTCGAGGCCAGCCAAACAAATCACAAAACAACAAACCCCAAACAATACACTATCAGTGATCTGTTTTGACCTGTGAACTACCTGGGGAAAATGTCATCTTCTAAAACTGAGTATGGATACACCCTCTGCCCCAGCAGTTCTACCTCTGGGTTAATTTGTAACTGATTTTCCTGCACATGGAGAACAAACTGTTACAGTAGTGTTCACAAGATGTTAAGAACAGCCTCAAAGTACATTGATATCTATGAGTGTGGATGTTATGAAGAAGGGAAAATGAGAGTAACAAACAGTATAATGTCAGGTGAAAACTAACCCTCAGAATCACCAGAGCTAACATGCATTATGAGAGTTCAAATAAAGCCAAAAAGCAACTAGAACAGACAACATGGTTTCAGAGTTACCCATCAAGGGGCAGACACCAGCATAAATACAAAGTAGAGTCAGGAGCCTAATCTTTTATCTAAGGTGAGCTCATAAGGCACCTGTTGCCAAACCTGGTGGACTGAGTTAAAGCCCTAGAAGGAACCAATGATCCCTGGTCTACACGAGTAGCCACATAAACATTCATATACAAATAAATGTAAAAACCTTAACAAAAATAACCAACTTCCTGGCTAACTAGAGGAGAGCTATACAAAGACAAGGACTGAATTCAGCTTATGCACTTAGGGGAGTTGGGGTCAGGCCCCATTGGGCCATCTGCCTTCCAGGTAACAATCCTCGCTCTGTAGCTCACCTACAGACTTTGCTCTTGACTTCTGTTTCCTCTGTTTGTCCCCAAACCTTGTATCCACTTCCTGCCTGGGATGTCCCTTCTGCTCTCATAGCGGGCCATGCCATACCATGTCAGCTAAGCTAGTATCACAACGGAGTCTAGCAGTATGCTAACCTGACTTCAAGGCCACCAATGGCAGAGACTGTCACTCAGGCACAGAGTGAAGTCTGCTGAAAGCACCAGATCAGCCTCCACTTCCCTTGCTCAGTGACCCTCATTGCCTGTCTGACATCTTGCCAAGTGTTTACTTCCTTAAAAATTGAAATGGCTTTTTATGGGACATCGTGACTACCTAATTCCTTTCCTGCTTGTGTCCTCTATACTAACCAGAAACGTTGCCACATTTGAGAAGGAGACCTTGGAAGTCAGAGTAGCTCAGTGGTAGAGTGGTTGTGTAGTGCTGATAGGCCTGGGTTTGCTCACCAGCACTTTGAAACAAGACAAAGCAAAGCCAAGAGATACATCCTTTGCATAGTTTGTTTCTGTGATGTAAGAAGGCTCTTGCCAACGGTCTGCTCCTATTCTCATCTGCGGTCTTGAGTCCCTAGGAAGGGTGTGTGTCACCTTGTGTTAGGGAAAGCCCTTGGCTTCTGCTCCAGGGTCAAGGAACCATCCTTCTTCTCTGACGTGTGGGCCTTGTGTCTCCTGGGCTGGCCAAGACTTCACTCCTCACTCAGGTTCTTAAGCTTTCTGCCATGGTAGGCAGCTTGTGCTGGAAGGAAAGGGCTCTTGCATCTTATATGTTTTATACAACCTATCTGTCACTCTTTGGATTAATATTTTGAAAAATATTTTACAGTATTAAAAAAATCTGACCTAGGCTAGGTGAGGTAGCATATACCTTTAATTGTAGCACTTGAGAGGCAGAGGTAGGTGGATCTCTGAGTTTGAGGCCAGCCCAGTTAGGGCTACACAGTAAGTGTCTGTTTGTCTCTCTCACAAAACAAACAAAAATACATGCCCTAATTGCAGCTTCCTAGAGGATGGTATGCTGGGTACAGTGGTAACCCTGAAGCCTTCAATAGTAGAGCCCCTGTCCTGCAACTTTACTCACCGTGTTGAAGTATTCTACACCGGTAGCTTCAAATGCCTTTGACACAGCTTGGGTAGTGGCCATGCAGGCAACAGGGTGACCATTGCCGATGGACTTGCCCATGGTGACAATGTCGGGGACAAAGTCTTCTCCCTCCAGCTGGAAGGCCCAAAAGTGCTTGCCTACTCGGCCAAAACCAACTTGGATCTCATCTGCCACAAAAAGCCCTCCGGCTCTGTGTATGTGCCTGTGGAGGACAGATGGCCAACAGGGCTGTGGTGAGAAGTGACCAGGAGCTGGGAGGTTGAGTCCTCACCTTGGGCATATGGTTGGCCTTCTCTGGGCCATTATTTCTTAAAGGGTTTTGTTTCAGAAACTTCTGGCAGGCAGGCCAGGCTGTAGTTGCAATTTGGAATTGACCTCAGGAAACCCAGTTATAGCCTGCCCTCCCTTGGGCAGAGCCTGCCCAACTACTCACTCTGCCACCTGGGAAAAGTAGCCAGCAGGGGGAATGATCTGCCCACTCACACTGGGCAGAGACTCAGCGAAGAAGGCTGCGATCTGTGGATGAGACAGTTCAATATGCCTTGCTAATGTTGGCAATCAATGCCCCTCCCTTTGGGACCTGTGTCACATCTTAGGGTATGCATCACCCTCTTGATGTGTCTAGCCCCTTGTACTTGGGGTTGCTCCAGTCAATTAAATTCACATATGCAACACGCCCACTACCTTATAAACCTTTTCTCCCGTCCCCACGAGGCAACCAGCACTAGTTTCACCCTCCCTAGAACAAAAATGTGGTTCTATTCTTACCTATACCTTCAACATGTCTTGCTGACACCCATTGTCACACCTCTGAGTTCACTTCTTGTCCCTGGCTACTGCAGATGCTATATGGGATATCTTTTTCTGTTTTTCATATTGCTCTCAGGTGGATGCTTCAATCCAGACATGGAGGTCATATCTGTCTAACTTAAAACCCATGTGTGATTCCTCATAGTGTTTCCTATTGGGGCTTTTTTGAAGGCTTCTCTGGCACATTGGATAGCTGATGGAATGGGAAATTGCTTTTATATTTATCTTTTGGTTTTTGAGACATGGTTTCTCTGTATAGCCCTGGCTATATTGAGATCAGGCTTGCCTTGAACTCAGAGATCTGCTTATGTCTGTCTCTCAAGTGCTGGGATTAAAGGCATGCTCCACTATGGCCATCTTGGGAAATTGGTTCTTTAGAAGTGTCTGTGGAGCATAAAAGGCTGCTGGTTCAGCTGGTTCTGCTGATTTCTTTCCCAAACATTAGGCTGCAAATTTCTTTTTTTCTTTTTTTTTAATTTTTCGAGACAGGGTTTCTCTGTATAGTCCTGGCTGTCCTGAAACTCACTTTGTAGACCAGGCTGGCCTCAACTCAGAAATCCACCTGCTTCTGCCTTCCAAATGCTGGGATTAAAGGCGTGCCCCATCACTGCCCGGCACTGCGTCAATCTTAAGATAACCCAGTTGCTAGTACTGTGGGGAGGCAGAGGCCTTGGTCTCCCAGGGTATAACACTATCATCTGTCTCTCCACAGAACCTCCATAGACTACCCTGGAAAGGCAGCCTCATAGTCCCTGTCTCTAGGCTTCCCCTGTAAAATACATCAGCCATACAGCCCAAGAGTGAGAGAACAGCCAGTATTCTCATCTCCTCACCTTCCTTGTCTATCTGCCTCTGCCTCCTGAAAGCTGGGATTTAAGATGTATGCCATCCACACCAGGCTTCCCATCTTTCTTTGGACTTTTTAAAAAATCCTGGGGCTAGAGAAATGGCTCAGTGGTTAAGAGCATGGTTGCTCTTTCAAAGGACCTGAAATCAATACCCAGCACCCATATGATGGCTCACAACCATCTATAACTCTAGTCTCTAGGGATCCAACACTCTTCTAGCCCCCATTGTGCACAGACATACGTGTAGGCAAAACACCCATACATACAAAATACTGTAAGAATAAAGTGATTTTGTATAGGGTCTCACTAAGTTGTTCAGGCCAAGGAATGGTTACCTTCCTGCCCTTCTCTTGTGCACTGCTGATGATGTGCTTCACTTCGCTGGCATAGGCCTCTGCTGGATTGGGGTGGTCCTCCCGGTAAGGGCCCCGGTAGGTGTCTGGGAGAGGTGCCTGTAGGGAGAGGCTGCCATGTCATCCAGGCTTAGGGGTGGAAACTGACCTGTTGCTGATGGTGGGTGTGCATACCACATGGACCCATTCCTTCTGGCCACCCAGATTCCGGAACTTATACGGACTGATGTCAATCAAGGAGCTCAGGTGACCATGATAAGCACTAGGGAGAAGGAGGATATGGGCAAAGGCCCCCATAAATGGTGGCATTTACTCCTGGCTCAGCCCTAACCACTATCTACCATTTTTGAATACAAAACACATGGAAAGTCAATCTTTTTGACTCAGGTACTAAGCCCTTGAGCTGAGGATGAATGCAGGCTTGGAGTGGCTTCCTGAAGGCCACTTACTGGCATGTCACAGTTCTAGTCACCTGACCACTCTAGGTTCAGTTTTCTGCTCTGTAAAGTAGAGGCATAGGGTCATAGTACATCTTAAGTCTTAACTCATTTCTAATGCCCTTTGGTCTCTGGCTCAGTCAGCTGAATCTCCAAGTGCTGCTGGCTGATTTCACTCTCTTAGAAGGGTGGGCTGTAGACAAGGCCTCCAGGGAGTGTCAGAGGAGTCTGGTTTTCGGTCCTCACTGGTTTCCAATGTCCCTGCCTCCCTCCCTCTTCTCACCTACAGGCCCAATGTCAGAGCCTCATTGATCCCTAACAGGCCTGTGGATTCCAGGTTCTGGAGAAGCTGGGCAGTGAGTTGTACTTACTGGTCTAATACCACCACATCCTGGTGTCCAGTGTACTGTCGAGCTAGTCTCAAGGCCAGGTCGTTGGCTTCTGACCTGTGACAGAAAATGTGGGCATGGCTCAGAAGACTTAAGCACTTCCCAGGGAGAAGGAACTCTTCCAGGATTGAGAGTGTCCTCAGGATGCCATTCCCTTGGCAAACATCTGGTGGCTTCTGTGCAGGAGCAGGGTGAAACAGAAGGTGCCTTCTAGAAACTTGCATTTGGATTTATTTATCATCTTCATTTTGTTTTCAAGACAGGGTTTCTCTGTGTAGCCCTGGCTGTCTTGGAACTCACTCTGTAGACCAGGCTGGCCTTGAACTCAAGAGATCCACCTGCCTCTCCCTCCCAAGTGCTGGGATTAAAAGCCTGAGCCACTACCAGAGCCTCATGTATCCATCCTGAAAGCCAAACAGTGAAGACAGAGTGCTCATTTCTGAAAGTGCCAACACTGGGCACAGGGTGTGAAGGAGACCCAAATCAGGCTCCATGTAGGTAACAGGGTGTGATGGGGTAAGCTGTGTTCTCCTAAAATGACTATGTTGAAGCCCTAACTCTCAGTACCTCAGAATGAACTGTATGTGGCTTTGCTTGGAGAGAAGGCCTTTAAACAGGTGAAAGGAGGCACCTGGGGCAAGTCTCAACCCAGTGCGATTGATGTATATATGAGAAATGGCCTGGATTCCCAGAGATACCGGGGCATTTGCACAGATGCTGTGAGCAGGGTGGGAGGCAGTCATGCTGGGTAAGGAGCAAGGCCTCAGCTTACAGACCTTGACCATGGTCATGGATCTATAGTTTTCAGAACTTTGCGAAAATACGTTTCTCTATTTTTCTTTAATTTTTGAGATAGACTCTCTCTACATAGCCCCTGAGCTGTCCTGGAACTCACTGTGTGGCTAGGCTGGCCTCAAACTTACAGAGATCTCCTGCCTCTGCCTGCCTTTTTTTTTTTTTTTTTAAGATTTATTTATTTATTTATTTTGGATTTTTGAGACAGGATTTTAAAATTTATTTTTTATGTATATGAGTACACTGTAGCTGTCTACAGACACACATCAGAACAGGGCATCGGGCCGGGCAGTGGTGGAACACGCCTTTAATCCCAGCACTTGGGAGGCAGTGGCAGGTGGATTTCTGAGTTCGAGGCCAGCCTTGTCTACAGAGTGAGTTCCAGGACAAGCAGGACTGCACAGAGAAACCCTGTCTTGAAAAACCAGAAAAAAAAAAAAGAGGGCATCGGATTCCATTACAGATGGTTGTGAACTATCATGTGGTTGCTGGAAATTGAACTTGGGAACTCTAGAAGAACAGTCAATGCTCTAAACCTCTGAGCCATCTCTCCAGCCCCACAGCCCCTGCCTTTCTTTTTCTTTTCTTTTCTTTTTTTTTTTTGCCCCTGCCTTTCAAGTGCTGGAATTAAAGGCACACACCACCATGCCTGGCCTGAGAAAATACATTTCTATTCCTTAAGCCTCAAATCTGCAACCTTTTGTTATGGCTGCCCTAGCGGTCATTATAGTGGGGTCAGTGATAGATCTGCAAAGAGGTAATACTTGACCTAAGTCCCAAGGAAGATTCTAGGACTCTGGAGCAGACCACATAGGTCCTGTTCTGTTTGGTATGCTTGGGCAGCCAAGAGAAGGAAGCTGGGGCAGAAAAGTATGAGAGAAGCAGGGCCATGCTCCAGGGGCTGAGAGAAGCAGTCTGAATTACCTCCCTGTCAGCAGCATGCAAAGCCAAAAAAGGATGAAGCAGAGAAGTACGTGACTGACTCTGCCCTCATTTTAGGAGGCTATGTCTAAAGGAAATGAGGTGGGAGTGAGGAAGCCCTGGAGGCTGCCTGGGTGAGAGCCATGAGGATGAGCTAAGAGATCCTGGGGGCAGATTATGTAGGAGAGTGTCTATGTGGATGGTGTATGTGTGTGCAGGAGAGTAGGGTACCAGGGAGAACCAGTACTGAGAGCTCACATGAGCATTGGTAGAAGGCAGTTCTTTATTTTTGAGATGTGGTTTCACTGTTTCCCTGTCTGGTCTAGAATTCACTAGAGAGCTGGGGGCTGGCGAGATGGCCCAGTGGGTAAGAGCACTGACTGCTCTTCCGAAGGTCCTGAGTTTGGATCCCAGCAACCGTATGGTGGCTCACAACCACCGGTAATGAGATTGGACGCCCTCTTCTGGTGTGTCTGAAGACAGCTATAGTGAATTACGCCAGAGCGAGCAGGGCCAGCAGAGGTCCTGAGTCTAATTGCCAGCAGCCACTCACATGATGGCTCATGGCCATCTGTACAGCTACAGTGTACTCATACACATAAAATAAATAAAATTTAAAAAAAAGTAGAGAGGCTGGCTTTGAACTCTCAGGGTCTGCCTGCCTCTGCCTCCTAAATACTGGGATTAAAGATGTGTGCCAGTATGTCCAGGAGAAAGCAATTCTTGGTTGTTTTTGAATATGTAAAGTTGGAGATGATTGTGATAGGTCAGAGTTCTACTTAGAACCTTCAGTGAAAAACACCAGAAGCATCTGGGTCTTTTTTTTTTTTTTTTTTTTTTTTTGAGACAAGGTTTCTCTGTGTAGCCCTGGCTGTCCTAGAACTCATTCTGTAGACCAGGCTGGCTTCTAACTCAGAAATCCGCCTGCCTCTGCTTCCCAAGTGCTGGGATTAAAGGCATGTGCCACCACTGCCCAGGAAAGATTTATTTATTTTTATGTATATGAACACACTGTTCCTGTCTTCAGACACACCAGAAGAGGGCATCAGATCCAGTATCTGGGGTTTAAAAACATTTTATTTTTAAGTGAATGTGTTTGTGGGTGTATTGTTTGTGCAGTGCCAAAGGAGGCCAGAAGAGGGCGCTGAGGTAGTTACAGGAGGTTGTGAGCCATCTGATAATGGGTATGCTGGCAACTGAACTTGGGTCTTCTGCAAGAACACCAAGTGTTGTTCTTAACCACTGAGCCATCTTTGCAGCCTCCCCACCTCTTTTTTTTTTTTTTTTTTCCAGACAGGGTTTCTCTGAGTAGGCCTGGCTATCCTGGAACTCACTCTGTAGACCAGGCTGGCCTCGAACTCAGAAATCTGCCTGCCCCTGCCTCCCAAGTGCTGGGATTAAAGGTGTGCGCCACCACCACCCGGCCCCCACCTCTTTTTTTCAATTAAAAAATGTATTTTATGGGGCTGGAGAGATGGCGGTTAAAAGCACTGACTGATCTTCCGAAGGTCCTGAGTTCAAATCCCAGCAACCACATGGTGGCTCACAACCATCCCTATTGAGATCTGATGTCCTCTCCTGGTGTGTCTGAAGACAGCTACAGTATACATATAATAAATAAATCTTAAAAAAAAATATTTAAAAAAAATACATTTTATCTGTATGCGTATTTTGCCTGTGTGTGTGCCTGGTGTCCCTGAAGGTGCCTGTTGGATTCTTTGGAACTGTGGTTACAGATAGAGAGTTGTGAGTGGCCATGTAGGTTCTTGGAATCAAACCTGTGTCCTCTGGAAAAGCAGCCACTGTTCTTAACTGTGGAGCCATCTGGGTTTGGGATACAGATTTTTGAGTCATCAGCACATGGATGACATTTATTCTAAGCAGACAGATGAGGTGACAGAGGGGGAAAACAGGAGTGGAACCTGCCCCACAGAGCAGAGGAAGAGTAGCCCTGGCAGCTGGTAGACACCAGAGCCTGGAAGCAAGAGAAATAAGCATCTGTTATGCTGATGAGAAAAAGTAATGGAGCAGAGAGGCCACAGGACATCATAAAGTCACTGGAACCCACACAGAGGACACCTGCCTTTCCTGTGCCCAGTGCCCCGTTCTTTACAAGAGGTTCCAGCCTAGGCTCTTTTGTCTCCTAGCCTGCTCTCCTTTTCCTCTCCTCCTTCCCTTTTTAATACTGTGGTACTAGGGATGGCAAAGCCTTTGCACACTAGGTAAGGACTCCTACCAAGATGGTTTGCTCCCTTATCTCTGAAAGGAGGAGGTAAATTCTACTTTGAAGTTCTTCAGGAGACTGAAGGCTAAGTGGCAGTGATACCTGAGATTGTTACTGTAACCCAAATGCTACTTGTTGGCATGTTCTTTCAGAGCCAATGACCATCCTCCCAATTCTGTCATCACTGCCACTCCCCATGCACCTGCCCAACACTTGGGCTCCCATCTGTAGCATCACCTTCCTGATTAAAGCCTTTCATGGGGGTCAGGGGTGGGGGGCTGGAAAGATGGCTCAGCTGTTAAGAGCACTGGCTGCTCTTGTACAGGACCTGTTTTCAGCCCCACACATCAGACACAACTGTCTATAACTGCAGTTCGAAGATGTCTGGAACCACCTTGAAACCACCTTCTGGTCTCCCCTGGCATAAGACATGCACATGATGGCTAGATACATGTGCAGGCAAACGCTCACTCCTAGTAAAGATAATCATCAAACACTGATCAGCACTAGGAACAAAACCTCCCCCACCCCCAGTGCTCTGTAGCTTTCTAGTGTTTCATTGTTGTTTTTGTTTTCTGAGACAGGGTTTCTTAATTTAGCCCTGCCTGTCCTGAAACTCACTCTGTAGACCAGGCTGGCTTTGAACTCAACACCACCTGCCTCTGCTCGGATTAAAAGTATCTGCCACCACTGCCTGGCCTCTAGTGGTCTGAAGACAAAAACAGCTCTTCCTACTTGACTACAGCCCTGGCTCCTCTCCCAGGGTCTGCTCACTCTTTCCTCTTTCTTGTTTGGTTCACCAACATTCCTTGCCCCTTCATGCCACAGGGCCTTTGCCCAGGCTATGCCAGGTGGTGACCAACCTCGACAAAAATACTTCCCCCAGAGTGACAGCACCCTTCCTTTCTATCTCCCTAGCTACCTCCTCAGGAGCTCTTAGCATCTACACAGAGGCACAGTCAAGTTGGGTCCCCTGCTGCTTCTAAGCCTCATTACTTAGTTCTTACTTCAGAAAAGGACACTTCCATAATTTTACATTTCTCTGAAGAATCACTTGATGTCCTGTAAGCTTGCTGAGCCACCTGAAAGCTGAATCCCAAAGGAAGAAGTGGGAGCCAACAGGAAAAGCTCTGGGGTCTGTAACCCAGAAGCTCAGGAGCCTCTCCATGAAGTTGGCTCCTCTCTTCCAGGCAGCTGCTCTACACTGCACCCACATGGATGAGTCTCTTCTTTGCACTTGTTCTCAACAGCATGTTGTCTGCTGTTCACTTACCCAGAATTCAGGAAATAAAACACAGAAAGCTGCTCCGGCAGGGTCTCTGACAGCCTCTGGGCATAGTCCACGATGTTGTCATGCAGATATCGGCTGTTGGTGTTGAGCACCAGGTTCTGTTCATGTGCAGCTTGGACCACGGTAGGGTGGCAGTGCCCAACTGCAAGAGGGGCATCTCCATATGGCCAACTTCACCCAGCCAGCCCCACCAGATGCCCCCTCAGCTCCATCTGCAAACCCATCCAGGGGAGATGAAATTAATGAAGGCAAGGTGGAAAGAGGGGAGTTAGTGATGGGGTGGGGAAGCACAGAGATGATGATTCTGGAATGGACGGTCTTGAGAATCCAGCAGAAGGAAAAGAGGGTCCTGTAGAAACGCTATCTAGAAATCAAACGTTTTTAGAGGTGTATTTTGAGACTCAGCTGGAGGGGAACTGTCAGAAGGTCATCTCCATGGGAATAGCATACTAAGAGCTCACCATGTGCCAAGATGGTCAAAACAAGTTAGCAATAATTAACAGTTACCTAGAACACCGGGCGGTGAGTCTACCAAAAAGGCTCAGGATTAAGTAATTTCTTCTCTGAGACAGGGTCTCTGTGAAGCCTTAGTTGTCCCTGAAACTTGCTATGTAGACCAGGCTGGCCTCCTGCCTCTGTCCCCTGAGTGCTGGGAGAGTCCAGGGTTTTAACCTTTACCTGCCTGCAATGCTCCTTCTAACGTAAAGCCTCCCTGTCCTCCATTAGCTGTGGTGGCCCCAGTTGGCTGAATTCATACTAAAGTTTCCTGTGGCCCCTATAGTAGTCAGTAGGGGTGAAGGCCTGTTGTCATTCCTCTGCACAGAGCCAAGATGACCACGCTACATCTGTGGTCATGGATGGGCAGACTATATGCCCAGCTTGCCGGAGTTCGTGCAGCTTGGGTCCTTCCTAGCATGTGAACCTCTCATGCCTGCCTGGTTTAGCACAGCTACGGTGTGGAGTCTTTTCCAGGCTATTTCACAAAGACTGGAGTCCCCTCTTGAGCATCTGGTTCAGTTCTGTTCATCCCAGGCTGTCAGTCAGATCTATGGCCTCAGCCTCCTCTCCTGCCTCACCAAGGGTCAGGAGGTATCATACTGACCGTGAGCCACGTTGTTGATACAGTCCAGGTACTCTCGCCCCTGCTCATCATACAGGTACTGCCCTTGACCTCGGATAATCTTAACAGGATCCTCAGGAAAAAAGAGTCTGCAGGAAGAGCTGTGGGGACAAGCAACGAGTCGACAGCCCTATCTGAACACTGAAGGGTGAACCCCACTCATTACAACCCCCTTCACTTCTTCCTGATTCCGGGATGGACGAAAGCTTGCAGGGCACAGTTTGACTTCCCTGCCTCCCCGTTCCTGAGAATAGGTCCGAGCAGAAAGTTGCTGAGACAAAACTATTTAAGCCTTGGTGGCCTTCTCAGTTTTGCTTGCACACACATCAGCTCCCCGCCAGTCCTGGAGAAAAAGGCTTCGGAATGGCTTCCCGAAGAAAAGCCCCTTGTTAGGAGCTGCATCTCATCCCTCAATATTCCTTGCCATCCCAGTGGCCCTGCTGTCCCTGGCAGTAGCTCCTAAGTTCCAGCCATAAGCGTCTCTCCACGTGGCACCGAGGGTACCCCTCACAGGCCAAGAGCAGACTTCCTCTCACCCTGCCTGTGACATGACTGCCCACCCCTGGCCAGGCCCTGCTTCTTATGCAGGACGCTGCCAGGGGCAAAGCTCGTTCCACGGGGCAGGGGACGCGCCGGAGTCGCGGGGTGGTTCATGGCCGCTTCTAGTAGGCTGAGAGAGGCGGGGAAGTCAGGGACTCGGGGCGGGCGCTGTACGCGCCTTCAGAGCCCACACCCGGTACCTGAGCAGTCGACGTCTCAGGTCCAGAGTGACGGCCTTGGCGCGCGTGTCCGCGGCCATGGCGCCGAGCGGTCAGCCACTACCCAGACGCTGCGCGCTTGGCTCCGCCTCCGCTCTTACGTCAGCTCTGGGTGGGGCTTCGGTGCTGGTCCCGCCCCCAGGAGCTCCCTTCCCTGCTGTTCAAGCAACCTGCAAGCTCGACCACTTATCACGGGCGGATACTCCGTGCTGAACCTGGGTCGTACTTCGCCTTTCTTCTTTCCCACCCCCGAGGTTTCCCTCCCAGGAGTGTGTCCCCAGACCGCCGAGTGGAGCGGGACTCGGCTGGTCACGCCCGAGCAGGCTGCCTTCTCTGCGCTTACAACGTGACGCCCTGTGAGGGTAAATTACTGGCACCCTGGAAGGACAAAGGCCTTCCCAGCATGGTGCTGGAGAGTTGGGTGCTACTGCAGGGGCAGACCACGGAGATATCTCGAGATTCTCGCTAGGATCAGACAGGGTAAACTTGACATGTCGCTACAGGAAGAGAATTTTGCAGTGGGCAGATAGGAAGAGGGTTGGAAAACTTCTGAGTCCTACCTTATGCAGGAAACAGGCCCAGAAAAGAAAGGGCTTTGCTCCCATAGGAGCACACAATAGGCCTGCTGCAGAGGCTGGACTAAAACAAGGTCTCCTGGACTTCTAGCACACTGAATGACAAGAGACCTCTGTGGTCCCAGAGGTGAGAGAGCAGAGATACTCCCTTAGGGGTTGAACGCTGGGGCTGACTGCCTTGATGAACCCTGGAACAAAGGCTTGAGAATGCCCCTCAGCAGGCTGGGGCAGCCTTGTCCACATGCCAGCCCGCTGCCCCATTCTCCAGTAGCTTATTTCTTCTCTTTCCTAGAAAACTGCAAAATGCTTACAGCACTTATTAAAGAACAGCACTTATATTCTTGCGGTTTTTGTTTGTTTGTTTTTATTGTGGTAAAATATACATAGAAAACAAGCCATTTCGAAGGGTACAATTCAGTGGCATTAGTACATTCTCAGTGTTGCATCCTGTCACCAACACGCAGCCACAGAGCCCTTCCATCTTCCCAAACTGAGCGGAGTTTCATGTTTTTAACCATAAACCTACCAAGGAGTCCATCTTCCTACTCAGAAATGACCTGTCCTTCTTGCCCTTGGCCCCATCCTCTCTCCATTTTCTGACATCTGTTCTTCAAGGCAACACTGGAGGCCGAGAGGGCAGAGGCTGAGAGGAGGAAGGGACTGAACAAGACTTGGATATAGTGGGGGGTGTGGTGGTGCAAGCCTGTAATCCCAGCACTTGGGAAGCTGAGGAAAAACGGCAACTTTGGGCCCAGCCTAGGTTACGCATTGAGACCCTCTCACAACCAGCAAGCAAGCACTCCCCGTGCCCAACCCTTGAATGGAGAGCAGGGGTTTCTCAGCTGGCATCACAGAGAGCAGCTTCACCACTGGACGTCTCCGGGGTCTTGGATTTCAGGTGTGTGCTAACCTTGACTGTCCGCTGAATGCCAGGAGTGCCCCCCAATCCTGCAACAACTCAGAGCTTCCTTTAAGGACAGGAAATCTAGTAAGGTCGCTTCTCTCAAGCCTCGGAGCCATCTGTCCATGGGGACAGTCATCTTGGTTTCTTTAGCGGCTGTGGAACACAGGATAGTCAAGGACTCAGTAAACAGACTCCTCCCTTCCAGACTTATCTGACTCACTCACGGAGACTTGGCCTTCGTGTTAGGGAGAACCAAGGCCTCTCCGTCCTCAAGGATCATTGGTGAGGCAGGGCACTCCCCAGCGGCTCATTTGGGACCTTGAACATTCTCTCTGTCTTCACTTCAGGCTGGCATAGGACACTCAATGGCTCTGCATGTCCATTTGCAAGGATACAAGGTATGAGTCCACACGGGGGCAGTAACAGGCCAAGAATGGCCCAGGGCAGCCAGCCTGAGAGCTGAGAGGGAGAACTTTGTGGCTTCATCCCCTAGAAAGCTCTACTTACTGTCCACCCATTGTCAGGGGTCTGCCTAGCAGATTCCATGCGTTGCCAAACAATTGTGAAGAAAAATTAGGGGACCTCCAAGAGCATGGGTTCAGTCCCAAGCCTGTCATTCTATCCTGTGTAACCCTGAGCAGATGACTACCCACTGCAAGCCTCAGATTTCCTTTAATGGACACAGTGATACCTACCCCTGCAGCCCCTTTCTTCACAGGACTGACAAGGGGATCAAATGGTGTTGTTCTTAGGATGAAGGAGGGGTGCTGACTGTGGGATGTGGTGGGCTTGGGAGGCTATGCTGTGCTCCAAAGCAGGCACTGACACCAGTCAATGAGCCACTTAGTCATCTTGGCCTACTACAATCGTCGTAGGCGTCGCTGCCTTTTCCTCCTCCTCCTCCTCCTCCTCCTCCTCCTCCTCCTCCTCCTCCTCCTCCTCCTCCTCCTTTTTCTTCCTGGTTTCCTAGTTGACCCAGTGTGCCAGAGAACATGGTCTGCTGTTTATTGCCAACTCCTCAGGGGGACAGAGGTAGGGACTTGACATCACCTGTGTGTGGCTGGGCCTTTGCTTAGTGAAGAATGCATGTGTACGGTCTGGGGAGCATGGCCCTCCTTGGATCTCTGCCCTTGGAGGAAGGGGGACAGAAACACTGTTATTGCCACTCCCGTTTTTTTGTTTTTGTTTTTTCCCTACACACAGAGAAAGAGCTTGGTTTTGCCATCTATGAAAATGGGCACGTTTGTTGGGCATCTTTCTTCAGATTGCTGTAAGGACAGATAGAGGGAGGCATGGGCCAACTCGGCAGGACTGCGGTTACTGCTCGGTCTTGGAGCAGATAGAGCGAGGACAACCGACCACAGGCACTTTGGGGTGTCTGACCTGCGCTAGGCTCTCTGTGTATATTCCACAAAGCTGAATCTTACTGAACCACACTGGCATGTTAAGCATTACTGTCTCATGCTACAGATGAGTGGCATTACTTAAGATGCTGTAACAAGGGCTAAGATTGCAGCTTTTTTGGTTAAGTCCTTGCCTAACAGGCATAAAGCCTTAGGTTTGAATCCCAGCACTATATAAGACAGGCACAGTGGTATACAACTATTTTAACATTTGTATTATTATTATGTGTATGAATATTGTATGTAGTTAACTGTGGGTTTGTGAGAGCCTTGTGTGTGTGTGTGTGTGTGTGTGTGTGTGTGTGTGTGATGACTTTCCTAAGTAGGCTTTTTTTTTTTTTTTTTTTTTTTTCAGAGCTGAGGACCGAACCCAGGGCCTTACACTTGCTAGGCAAGCACTCTACCACTGAGCTAAATCCCCAACCCCGGTATATAACTATTATTCCAGCACTTGGGAGTAGAGACTGTAGGGCCAGAACTTTAAGGTCATCCTGAGCTACATAGTGAATTCAATGCTAGCCCGAGCTACAAGAGAGCCATTTTTATTTTATTTTATTTTTGAGGGCTACAGCGAAATCTACTTTTCCATATTTTCTCATTTAAACATGACATTGACACTTTCCTCATTGAGGGGGTGGGTCTATCTTCTACTTCAACTGGGGTGAATCTCTGGCTCTGGCAGGAAGTGGCAGCATGTGACTTTGAAGGCTTGGTCATATGAGGTGACATAGCTTTCTAGGAATCCTGCTGCCAGGCTGTAAGGAAGCCCAGGCCATGCAGAGAAGTCACAGGTAGGTAGGTGTCATGATCATTGGATCCTAGCTGACAGATGAGGGAGAATCCACGTGAGACCTATTCAGGCAAACCCCTGAATCCTTAGAACTGAGAGAATGGACATTTTGAGGCAACAAAATTGGGGTGTCTTTGCTGAGCATAACAGAAGGGAGTACGGAGGCTCAGTAACAGGATGTGACTGGCCTCAGAATTCTGCTGGCATGTGTGAGTCCAGGTCTTGAGCCCGTATCCTCCTATCTCCTACCCTGAATATATCCCCTGGTTTGGAGAAAGGCTCTGCCCCCCAGGGAGAGCCCCTCTGCCTCTTCAGCAAAGAAGCATTGGAATGAAATTCAGCCAGAGGTGACCAGGGAAGTCTGTAAGTGACAGGCACACCGGACACACATTTGTGGTTTATTACTCATGGTACACAAGGAGAGATGTGAAGCCGTGGATAGAGCAGGAGCTAGGAACCTTTGTTAGAGGTGTTCAAGTCCTTCCACAGAGGGCAGGGGTTTCAGTCATAGATGTTTTGCTCAGGCTTGCCCGGCGGGGGGGGGGGTTGGGGGGCAACCTTCAGGTTCATGGTGTCTGTACCATTTACTAGGAGGCCTGTTTCTGTCAGGCTGACCAGAGGTCTAGGTGGGAGACCTGAGACACAAGTTCTGAACAGGAGGCCTGTCTCCCTGGGGCCGACAAAGCCCCTTCCTGTTCCTGCTCTGGGTGAGGCGGTAAGGAAACTGGGAGTAACCAGTGGGTATGAGTCTCTTCCCCCTACAGACAGGGTTCACTGGGCTGCCTGCAGCTGGCTGCACACCGAGGTATCCGCAGAACCTTGCCATTTCCCAAGGTCTGAGGAGACAAGCTCCAGTGTCAGGGTGGCTTCTGGAAGCCTACTGAAGAACTTGGGTGGAGCAAGGCCTTCCTGGGATTCTTTCCGTCGCCTTCTCCCCAAGTGCTGGACTCTAGGAATCTTTGCCTGCCCCGTGGAACGTAGGGTCCAAGTGCAGCTGCCTACGGCACAGTCCAGAGGCAAGAGGGTACAGCAGTAGTCCAAGGGGGTGCTGTTGGAAAGTAAGAAGCTGGGGCAGTGGGGTTTCAGGGAACAGTTGTTGCAAGTCTCTGATAATCAGGTGATTGTAAGCCCAACCTGGAGTCTGTCCAGCCTCAGCCGAGCCAGGCGTTTTCACCCTCGTCGTCTTCCCAGGGAAAGCAAGGCCCTGCTGAGGGGCCTTCAAACATAAGCTTCCCCGGAGCGGCCTGTCTGCGTTCCTGCCGGCTTCCTGTGCAGATTGTCCAGGGGCTGGGTGGCACACTTGCAAATGTTACACGGCCACAGTTGGCACATCCCATAAAAAAGTTCAATATATTACTGTTTTGTTTTTACATGAGTTAAAAACATCCAAACGGATCTGTACAGGTCAGGAGCTAGGTCTGAGGGTCACTGGAAAAGGAGAGAGAGATGGAAGGTGGTGAGGAGAGGGGGGGGGGGGATCCTGTGGTCCCCACTAGCTACTTCTACCCTCTGATGTGTTCAGGAACAAGCACAGCCCCCTTTCTTTCCAGGCCCCTTTCAATGGGACAGGAAAATAAGTCCCAGGAAACTCCCTGATGGTTTTGAACCGGTAGGGCCAAATGCCAACCAAGATCCAGATGACCAGCAAGGCAGATGACACACATCAGCCAGGACCGAGCTCTAAGCCTTGGCCATGCGACCACAAAGTCACACACATCTTTGGGAAAAAACATGACTATTCAGTCACTGTGTGAGACAGGGGTGTAGAGACTCAAACCTCTTCATGATGGTGCCTGGTCCCCCATGGGTTCTCTCTGTCTCTCTAACTCTCTCATCCCAGCTCCTCCAGGCCCACCCTTGAGGCCCTTTCCCGCATGGTACCTTATGCCAGCAACCAGGCACGGGCAACCCGTCAGGGCCCTAGAAAAGAAGAAGGTTTAAATGACAGGAGTGGGAGGCAGATGGTCTCTCAATACCTCCCCCACCTCCCCACCCCTTCCTGGGATTTTGGGGAGATGTAGCTAAGTAGTTGTCACTTAAAGCCCTGGACCGCACTGAGGCAGGGCTGGGTGTCTCCTTTGTCCTCTGAGGACATACTGTCCCCTCATTGCACTTGTCCTGTCCACTTATGCCGCGTTGTGGGGATACTTGAATAACGGGCAGAAACAGGACACTCTGACATAATGGGCACCATGCCAGGCACTTGTTAGCCAGAAGAGGGCCTGGTCCTGTGAAGGGGTGGCAAAGCTTCCTGCCTCCCAAGAGTGACATCCAGGGGACCCTGAGCATTTTCAGACTTTAGGCAGGAAGGCCTCTGAGAGAGTGGCATCTTTCCAGCCTTTCCTGACCACTTTGATCAGATCTGGGAAGACAGTGTCATGGGGTGAACTCTGGACATTAGAGGTGGGGTTGTCTGGAGACCCCAACAATGTCCACCCAACCATTGGACATAAACAGGGGTGGATTTCCTCAGGAGGCCTGGAGGGTTGGAGTGCTGGAGGTAAACAAACAAAATGTAAAGTCCCTGGGGGATCCTGAGGCATAAATACTCCACTGTGTTCCAAAGCACAGGTATAGGGAAAATGCATGGGACACACCCCCTGAGCCCCTTCCAAGTACATGCTGGGGCACAGCTTGGGGACCAGAAGATGGGGAGAGGAGAAGAGGGTTAGAATGCACCAGAAGGTAGAAATGAGGAAGAGAGGGGGCAGAACCAGTAGCCCAAAGCATCCCAAAAGGTCCAGCATTGCACACACAGCACACAGCAGCCAGACTGCATACCACAGGGCAGGGCCTGATGCCCTTGACAAGGCCCGGGGAGCCTGGTGCCCCTTGCTTGCCTCCACACCGAGGATGTTCCTGTATTAAAGACAAAGGCTTACTCATTTGGAGGAAGTCTGGATCCAGGCTCTGTGGAAGCAGGACTGCGCTTCTTCACCCACTCAGCTCGCTCGCTCCCCCTCCTCTGTGTGTGCGTGCGTGTGTGTGTGTGTGTGTGTGTGTGTGTGTGTGTGTGTGCGCGTGTGTGTGTGTGTGTGTGTGTGTACATGAGTGTGGAGATCAGGCCCTCAGGCACCTTCTATCTTTTGTTTGAGATCAGGTGTCAATTGTCTTGGAACTTTGGCATGTAGGCGAGGCTAGCTGGTTTTGACTGTCTCTACCACACCAGCACACACCTCCATGCCTAACTTTCCACGTGGGTTCTGGGGATATGAACTCAGGTTTTCATGTATGCGAGGCAAATACTTTACTGCTTGAGCCCCTCCTTAGTCCTGGCTGCCTGTGCTCAAGACAGAGTCTCTATGCAGCAGAGGCCTCAAAGTTTCCATCCTCCTGTCTCAAGCTCCTGAGTGCTGGGATTATAAGCTTCCCCCCCACCCCACATTAATATCCCAGACCCACTTGGAGGGAAGAGAAGAAGGTACAGAGGGTTGAAGGAATCACTGAAGGTCAGGAGACTGAGCAGAGGTCCCCGACTGGGTCAGTCTGTCTGCTTCTCAAAGCCCTGCCTGGGAGTGAACATCTAGATGGTTTAGTGACCTAGCTCTTTCATTTGCCTGTCCTTTCTGAACACCACTTATAGGCCCTGATATGTAAACCCTTCAGCTCTCTAGAAAAAACTCCCAGGAACTGAACTATAGGAGTTTCACTACTAGGCTTGGTGGGTTTTCAAGAGCTACTGCCAACAGGAAGTGAGACAGGTAAGTGGGGAGTGGAAAAGGAAGGGGCTGCGTGTTTACTGAGGGGACCGGGGAAGAGGCTAGGTTGTCAGCGGAATAGAGGATACTGGAGGGAAAAAGATATGGAAGGGGAGTGAGAGACCTAGGGTGGGCAGGGTGACTGAGGAAGTCCCATCTCGCAGTCCAGAGGAAGCCAGACCCCAGTGAGATCTTAGGCAGCTATGGTCAAGGTAGGGGAGGGGGTCTGACACTCACTGACTTTGCCCCCATCAAATCTGTCAATCTGCTAGGCTTCCCTTCCGAGCCCCTAGCCCCCTCCCAAGGCACCCTCAAATTACTGACGATGCTGGGAGAAACCAGTTCTGTTCCCATCCTGGATCCTCTCCATCCCTACCCAAGGTTGGCCCATATCTGCTTTGAGGCTGAGTAGAGAGAAGACAGTAGTGACCCGGGGGGCGGTAAACGCTTACTGGCCAGGCCTCCATCACCACAGAGGGCTGCATCTCTCAGCCATGCTGATGGGAATATCAGGACCACAGTGTAAGAAGCTCTGATGCTGGCTATGGCACCTACAGCTCGTCAGAGCTCCATCCTGCTGAGACACCTACCACAGGGCATGGCTGGTCAAGGCCCGGTGGGCCTGGCTCCCCCTTCTGGCCCTTCACTCCTTTCCGGCCAGGAACTCCTCGCTCCCCCTGTGTAAGAAGGAGATGGTAGGGTGGTTGTGGTTGCTGGGCTTGGGACCCCCTCCACCACCTCTCAGTGAGATGCCTCAGGGTCCAGCAGTAACCAGAACCTGCAGCTTTAGGCCCAGCCTCCACCTCCCCACCTGCTTGCCCCATCTCCCTTCTCCCCTCCCCCTCACCTTTTCTCCACGTTCACTCCGGTCGCCCTTCTCTCCTCTGGGTCCAGGGAAACCCTGACAGATGGATGAGAGGTTAAGCCTGAAGTGAGAGCGGCGTCCACTTCTCCGTGACCTACCCGATGCCTGGGCTCCTCACTCACCCATCACACTCCTTCATCCACATATAACTGACACAAACTGCCAAGCTCTGGTTGTTAGCATATGGTGCCTGCTGGGTACCAGCTGGGGCCCCCAGCTCTGCTCCTGGCTAGAAACCCTTAGAGAGGCAGGTTTTTCTCCTGGAGAGGGGCTGTTTTTTTTTCTCCTGCCATGGCCAGACACAGCTGGTCCTGGCCCAGACTTGGCTGGGACAGAGGAAACCCACAGAAGTCATGTGGCCATCATCAATGGACTGAAAGAAGGTCCATTTCCTCTATATTCATCTCTCAATCTAATGTCCAGGCATCCAGTAGGGTCCAGGCTGCAGGCTAGATACTGGGACAGACAAAGATTTGGTGTGCCTCTTCCCTTATGTCTCCTGAGGCAGGCTATGGAGTGTGGGTGAGAATCCTGCTCTGACACAGAGGTATGAGTCAGATGTGGCCGGGCACTACACTGTTCCAACAAGGGATGGGTACCACAGGAAGCTTTTGAGCAAGGTCACCATCCTGCTGGGTGGAAATGGGCTGGGGCTTGCTAGACAGGGAAAATGGCAGGGCCTTTCGATGCCACACTGAGCCCCAGGCCTTCTAGGAAGTAGATGAAGCCACTCCACAGCCACATAGAGCTTTTTTCCCATTAGCTTCTCTGGGTCCAGAACCTGAATGGGGTTCAGCAGGGTTACTTTCCAGCTCTGTCATATCAGTAGAAGGTGATCCTCTCAGTCAGGAACCTGGTGGGCCCCTCTCTTCCTGGCCCATGTTTGCTCACCACGGCAACAGCACTCTCTTCTTACAGTCTAAGACCAACCCTAGAGGACTAGCAGCCCTGCATCAGTCCCAGTCTCCTTTCCTGCCTATGACCTCTCAAGACTCCTCCTTCTCACTAACCTCAACGACCAGGCTAGGTGGCAGGGGATTGAGCCTGGTCACAGGGGAAGGGGTGGTGGGGCTAAAGAGATTTGTTCTACACCGCTAGAGGGAGGCAAATTTTCTTACTGCATTTGGGTCCAGGAAGCTACTTGTCTGGAGGGGCTGGCTGGACCAGATCTCTGGCGATTCTCACAATGGGAAGAGAAAGACCAGAGAGGGAGATGGCTGGGTGGTGTTGACACAGCTGTGACCTGGATGCATGTGGTTAATCCCTAGACTTTTCAGTCAGTGAGTCATTTTAAGCAAGTTTGAACTATTTTTTGCTTATGTTGTGTTACCAAAGGAGGCTTCCTGTTGTCTCCTCACAATACCACCCTAACCAAGGTCTCATCACTGTTACAAATACATTGCAGCAGCCTCCTTACTGCTCTCCTCACCTCCCTGTCACAGTGTATTATCCATCCATCCATCCATCCATCCACTTACTCACCCACCTATCCATGCATCCACTCACTTATCCACCTATCCATTCATCTATCCACTCACTCACTCACCCATCCATCCATCCATCCACCCACCCATCCATCCATCTATCTACCCACTCATCCATCCATCCACACATCCATCCATCCATCCATCCATCCATCCATCCATCCATCCATCCACTTACTCACCAATCCATCCATTCATCCACCCACCTACCCACTCACTCATCCATCCACCCATCCGTCCATCCATCCATCATCCCTCAGCTATCCTTCTTATCCATCAGTCCATTTTCACCCATCTATCCACCATCCATCCATGAATACATTCTTCACCATCTCTTCATCATTCTCTCCCTTCAATCACCATCCATTCATTTCCTTCAGCCATCATCCATTGTCTGCCTGTTCATAAGTCTGTCTCTCTGTCCATCCTCTACCATCTGCCAGTCCATTAGCTCATCCATCCTTTCTCTACTCATGCATCAAGTTCATCAGGTTCTACTGTCCCTTTGTTGTCAGCCTATCATCCACCCCCAGCATATTCTAGGGAATGTTGCTGGACTCTGCACTGAGGACACAGGGGAACCAGTCAGCAGCAGCCTCTGGGATGGGTCATGTTTGAGCTAACTAGGTTGCTATAAGCATGGGCAAGAACAGAAGAGCAGAAGACATACACAGGAGGGCCCAGACACTCACAGTCAATCACGCAAAACTTACGTCGAGTCCTGGCTCTCCAGGTCTGCCCTGAGGAGAGACACAGAGGGCGTGAGGGGGTGGAGATGGGATGTTAGACACTCAAATGCTGGCGAGTTCAGCCAGTCGCTGCTAACAGACAAAGGGGCAGGGCCGGATGGTGTCACAGAGGTACAGTAATTAGTTCAGTTGGGGTACAGGGACTCAGCAGGGTGCAGGGATGAGCCCCCAAAACTGAGTGACATGGTGGGTATGTGGTTACTGTGGGCAGGGGCTTCAAGGCAGGGTAGATACCTTCTCTCCTTTGGTTCCTGGCAACCCAATAAGGCCTGGTGGGCCAACTGGTCCCTGAGTGGAGAAGGAGAGGGTTAGCAGGCATGGTGGGCATAGGATGCAATACCTCTGGGCTAAACAAAGCTCATGACACTCACAGGCAGGCCGGGAGGGCCTCTCTCACCCAGTGCACCCTTTTCTCCCTTGGCTCCATCCAGGCCCTGGAAATGAGGAGGAAAATTAGTTAGGGGAGGGGTGGGATAGACGGGTCAGGAAGCTTGGGTCTGTATAGGGACTGAGGTGTGCATGGCAGGTGGAAGAGAGATGGACTCTAGGCTGACAGGCCTAGCCCCAGCTTGCTCCCTTCTTCCACACACAGGGCAGGGGTAGCACTGATGGCTCTGGTTGCCATCATACCACAGAAACACTTCGACTGACTACCACTGGCTCCTTGAAGGCCAGCCTTGGACCAGGACTGTCAGCAGATGTCTCTTCAAACAATCACGTGTTGAAGCTTATGTTGCAGGATATTTGATCACACTGTGACTCCCAAGATTGTGTTATTTACTGGAAAAAAACTGTTTTTAGTTGTGGTGTGGTTCAGCCTTGACACACCTTTAACCCAAGAGCTTTCTGCTTGAATATTGCAAACAGAATTAAATAAAGTCAACCAGCTGGGCGACGGTGGCAGATGTCTTTAATCCCAGCACTTGGGAGGCAGAGGCAGGCGGATTTCTGAGTTTGAGGCCAGCCTGGTCTATAGAGTGAGTTCCAGGACAGCCAGGGCTACACAGAGAAACCCTGTCTCAAAAAAACAAACAAACAAACAAAAAAAAAGTCAACCATAGGTCAAGAGGCAGAACAAACAACCAGTTGACAGGAAGTGGACATAGGATACCAGAGAGATCAAGAAGGAGTCAGGAGTTCAGATAGAGAGATGAACAGGAAGCAGGAGGGAGGGACATTTAGTTTGAGGGTTTTTTTGAGGGGCATTTCTGGTGAGACATTGACTTAGGTCAGCTGGGTGGTTTCTCTGCTTCTCTGAGCTAGCAGGCTTTCACCTCAGCATTTGGCTACTGAGTCTTCATTGGTAAAGTTGAACAATTGAGATTTTTGTTAAAAAACAAAACAAAACAAATATGGGACAAAATAGAACCAGAAACAGTGCCCGGCTGCCATACCAGGTCAGGCTTCTATGACTCAGAGTCCCCCACAGGGCCTGTGAGCTGAGGAGGGAGAGAGTGGATCCTGTATGACAAGAGCTGAAGAAGGCTGGGTTTCCACTCTGTGTTTGCCACTCTTGGGCAGGTACATGGCACAATACACTTGAGGTTTTGATTTAAGAGACAAGGATAAGCCCCGGTGAAATGCATACCAAAGCCAAGACTTCAAGTCCAGGCGGTAGACAAAGAAGATGCAGATGTGCCTGGGTAAGAGCTGGGAAGGTGGCACAGAATGGGGGCAGAGGAAGGTGGGGAAATGGGCTGGAGGACGAGGAAACCAGTTAGGGAGTCTAGGCAGAGGGAGAAGGAGAGGACAGAGTCCCAAATATGGAATGGGGCTGCTCTGGGGACACTGTCTAGGGCCCTGGGAATGTGTGGGCTACACAGTGCCTCAGTCTGTCCAGTAGTAAACTCTCTGAATGAGCAGGGTGTCTCTGCACTCACCTTGGGACCCTGGATCCCCTGAAGGCCCTGAAGGAGGAAAGAGCAGATCAGTAGAGTTGTGCACCGGAGAGAAAACTTTAAGGCCAAAACCTTGAATTAGGCCAGTGGCTGGCTCCTGTGGCTCTAACAGGAGCTCTGCCCTCTTGACCTTAGGTGCCCCCCATCCCCAAGCTCCCATGGAGAAGCCTCCCCCCCCCCCCCGCACCACCACTCCCCACTGGGTGTCCCAGCTACTTTAGGTTAAGCTGTTCTTACCATGGGGCCGGGGGGGCCAGGAGGACCAGGGGGCCCTGGCTCCACTATGATCTGGGCCTGGGGAGGGTTTGAAATGGGTTAGTTACCCTGTGCCTGTTACCTCTCATCTGCGCATCCTCTGGAGCACCCCACAGGCTTGCAAGCACTACTGGGTGCCACACCCTGAACCCTGGGACAGGGCTCCTTCCTACCCCCTAGAAGGTACAACATGGGGTCTCAGCTGCAAGGGGGGTGAAGGACACAGTCGGAGACTACATCACCCCTCTTCCCCTTTCCAACTGCTCTCTGTTGGGTCAGGCCAGGTGGCTTCTCTGTCACCAAGGCTCAGTGCCCCCACTAGGTGTGGGCTGTGTGTGGGGAGCCCCCAGTCTCAATTTCCCCTTACCAGACTCTCCTGAAGATGGTCAGGCGCTGACTCCCCTTTTTCTCCCTTGGGACCATCAGCACCCTACAGGGCAGAGTGGCCAGTGAGCTTTTCTTGTTCATCCTAAGGTCACTTCCCTCTCTGGGTGCTCAGCTGCCTCCCTCCCACCACAGCATCCGGTCTTTTTTTTTTTTTTTTTCCTCTGGGTAGCCCTGGCTGTCCTGGAACTCACTCTGTAGACCAGGCTGGCCTCAAACTCAGAAATCCGCCTGCCTCTGCCTCCCAAGTGCTGGGATTAAAGGCGTGCACCACCACCGCCCGGCTAGCATCGGGTCTTCTAGGAAGAGCAGTCAGTGCCCTTAACTGCTGAGCCATCTCTCCAGCCCCTCTTTTTTTTTTCCCTTTAGTAAAATAATTTTTACTTCCTAACACAGTAAACATATGTATCCAAATGTGTTCACCATGCACGTCTATGCACAAATCATTTTCATGTCACATCCACTTTGAGAGCTAAAGTGTAGTAAAATCTGTCTTGGTTGAGACATGTAATGTCTGGTTGGCTAACCTTCACACCCCTAGCCCCCCTGCAGCTTTTCCCATGCCACCCCAGGAGCAATAGAAATGCTAAGGACAGTGGAGGGTGTTTATTGCCCACTGCTGTCCAGTTCTGTGCTGTCACTGGGACTGGAAGGTTTCTTCCATGTTAGCAGTGGGGAAAACTGAGACCTGGGGAGATTCAGTTGCTGTGCTGTTGGATGGACTCCAGGGCTGAGAGGTGGGGCAGCTTGGGCCACTTAGCCATCCAGCTAAGTGGTATCTGCTGGGCTGGGCCTCCCTACCTCACCCACAGGGTTCCCTGTGGGCCTGTGAAGGTTCTTTTGTGGCTGAGGTTGTAGAGGCTGCAGGGCATTTAGGTGAGGACCCTCGACCCTGCTAACATCAGCAAGTCCCTAGGGTGGGACCCCATCCAGCCACTTACTGGAAGACCTGATAGGCCCATTTCTCCTGTTTCCCCTTTGGGCCCAGCAGGCCCAGGCTCTCCCGGGTCTCCTTTTGGTCCTTTGAGACCCTGAAAGCCACCAGAAAAAGAAATCAGTGGACATTAGTGAGCATTCTCCTCTCCCCTGACCCTTGGGGGCCCTTGAGCTTCACAGGTCTGACCACACACCCACAGGGCAGTTCATACCTGCCATAAGATCTGACACTCTCACAAAGACATAATACATGCAGGTAATTGGTTGAGTGAAGGGATGCTGTCATTCAAAGCGAACAAACTTGTTCATTCATTCATTCATTTATTCATTCATTCACTCACTCCCTCAGTCATTCTTGATATCTCTTCCTAACTCTACTCTCTCACTCTTTCTGGCTATGTAGTCAAGGATAACCTTCTCTTTCCTCTTACAGGCGTGTGTGCCAGCATACCAAACCTTATGCTCTATTTTTTGCTTGTAAGTCTCCACCTCTAGCTCAGGCAGCTGGGAACATTGGCTGAGTGAGCACAGGACTTTGGGGACACTCCACCTCTGTTCCTTGAATGCTTGGGACAGCTAGTGGAGACTGAGGTGTCCTTTCTGGTATACTTGTGAGACCAAACTTTGGATTTTTCATTTTTCATTAAAGATTTCATTTATAGGCCAGGCGGTGGTGGCGCACACCTTTAATTCCAGCACTTGGGAGGCAGAGGCAGGCAGATTTCTGAGTTCAAGGCCAGCCTGGTCTACAGAGTGAGTTCCAGGACAGCCAGGACTACA
>JADRCD010212374.1:0-18302 GCA_019843815.1 Montemys delectorum | reverse complement strand
ATCATCATCATCATCATCATCATCATCATCATCATCATCATCATCATACCCTTGGATTCCATGGGGGCAGGTGTCTCTGGAGCCCCAGTGAGTGTCCACCAGCCTACTAGAAAGCAGACCCTGATTCCTCCTGTGGAGGCCAGCCTCTCCTTGCCTCCCCTGACCCCATTGCTCTCTCTCAGGTCTCCGTTGTGATCTTCATGGCTCTTTGTGGATAGTGCCAGAGCTGAGAGCCACACATTTTCATACATGTTTGCCTCCCCTATAAGGCTGCTTTAAATCAAAAATACCAGGTTTATATTTTTCTTTTGGAAAAAAATTCACCCTTGAAAACAAGTGTTTATTATTTCAGGCCATGGAGCCAGCAAAAGTGAATTGGTCCAGTGTCTACAAACACATATGCCTTCAGGTCTAAAGGGGGTCAACAAGACAATCCCCCAACCCATCAGTCCTAGAAACAGGAACACCTATAACTTCCCAAATCCCCAAGTTACTGAGCACGCATCTTGGCTGGTAGTCCAGGAAGTGGCTCGTGGGTTCCAGCTATATCTCCTGGGAGACCCTGTGCGCGACTGCACACACTGGCTACTGAGCTGCTAGCATCAGCACTGACGTTGTCAATTTATTTTCCCTTAGAGGATGGCAACCATACTTTCAATCCATTCCAACGTCTGTAGAAAAGACCCTGAAATATGACAACCCTTATTTTAAAGTATGTAGTCGTGTTAGGAACCATCCCACCCCATGTCTCACTGTGCTGAGGCCCGGAGGGGGCTGCAGCCCCTCTCTGTTCTATTATCTCCCTAAGCTCTCACACTGGTGTCTGGAGAGAGCTCAACATCCACATTTTTGGTTCTTCTGAAAATAAAATCTCTTGATGAGCAGTACAATGCAACCTATGGAGCTGCTCTGTAGTCCCTTCTACCCTTTGCTCTCCATCGACCCTGTCTATTCTTACTCCCTTGGTCTTCTGACTTTTCTATGTGTGTTTGCTGCCCACAGAACATGACTCAGTAATTGTTCTGTGGCTCAGATCTGAGCACCTCTGTATGTTAGCTGCAGAAGTACTACATTTGGGACCATGCTAAATAAGTGCTTTGTTTTATTATGGCTGCATGATGGTCTGCTGTTGATTCTGTAACCGGCCTTCCCTTCATTGTGTTTGAGGCTTTGATGGGCACTGCCATCTCAGCTGTTCATAACCTCTGGGGTGTCAGCAACTTGCCACCTTTCCTAATGGTACCCTACCTCTAAGTTGGTCACTGTCTTGTGATTTTGACCACGTCTCAAAAGATGATACCAGGCATTCTTACTGGGACCCTGTAGTATTTCCATCATGGGAAGACCACTACTTGCATGCTCTGGTCTATCTTGGGGCCTTGGAGCACTGAAACATTTACACCCTCCCACCACTGACTCTCAGAGTCCACAGACTCAGGACTCGGCCCTCTGGACCACCGTCAATTCACTGTGCCATCTCTGCAGTTTCAGAATCACGGAGCACCCAGATAAGGTGACTTCATGCTTCTCCGTGTCTGCTGACTGCAGGGCCCGCGGCTCCCTGGATCCCCATGGCCCTTCTCTTGGGAGGAGTTCTGTACACTTGAGCATAGGTGGGATCCTCAGCACTGCTCACCACTGCGCATGGTCAGGACTCCTGGCTGCTCCTCATCTCTGCATAGGCAGGATCCTCAGCACTGCTCACCACTGCGCATGGACAGGACTCCTGGCTGCTCCTCATCTCTGCATAGGCTATGAGCGTTGTTCTAGAACTTTCTAGCTTTCGAACTTTACCGCTGCTGACAAACCCAAAGCCCTTCCGATCTTCCTTCTGTGGTCATTATTCTCTCTCTTCCTCTGAATATCTTTAGAGTTTTTTTCCATTCTTTCTATCTTGGTTCCTGAATATTTCTGGCTAGGCCCATGCTGATCTGGGTACCTGGCTTATCTGCTTTTTGGAAATTGTCCTCTCCTTCCCTCCTGGGCTCTCCCTGTGCCTGAGGCTGGTCCTCTGCCTCAGCAGCCCTCCTGTTTGAACATACTTTTGTGTCCTTGTCCAGGTCAGTCGGCCTGGGTCTCATTGGAGACATCTGTCCACTTAGCTTTAGGTAAAGGCATATGCCTAGTGGGAATCAGGATTTGCTGTAACATCACACCCAGGCTTCCCCATGGGTTCTTTATCTCTGCAGAACCTCCTCTCTGAATGCTACCTGTCATGTAGGGGCACAGGCCCGGCATTTATTACCAGTCTCCACACCACCTCAGGACCATGGGGACTGCTGGGTTCAGATCTGAGAGAACAAACTACCTCTACCTCCCAGCAACTTGTTCTGAGCTCATTTTGAGGACTCTACTGAATCAAAGTCCCATCAAGGACAGCTGTCCCTCCTCTCAGCAGCAGTCAGCTGCTTCTTTAAAACCTCCTTGTACTCTCAAGAGCCCCTTTGAGGATGTGCAGGGCTTACGGATGTGTACTTGGAGATGGGGTGCGTGTATAAGTGTACCTTCAGCAGTGTTCGTCGCGTCTTGGCACCTTACAAAGAACCCACAATTTCTGACTGCGTTCCCTCACTCCATGTTCATAATGTCTCATGAAACTGGGTTGCTATGTCTGTTTCTCAGATAAGGAAATCAGATTGCCCCAGAGCAGGAGGTGAGCAGCCAGGTCTCGGCTTAGCCCTGGTCCGAGTCTCTACAGTTGGGTGTGACTCTCACGGCAGCCTTGCCGTTTGCAGTCCTGTGCTGTCTGCGTGTTCTTTGTCTGGGGAGCATCTTTTCCTGGGCTGGACCTTCTGAGTCTTAATCTGTTTCCTTTGCAGCCATGGACTTACCAGTCTTGAGGGGGCTGAGTATGTAGCAGACATTCTGTAAACCCTGGGGTGGGGGGGGGCACAGCAATCAAGAGCAGACCCTCTCTTCAGTCTGCTCTCAATGGGGAGCAGTTTCCCAGTGACCTCCAAACCCTTGCTGCCTTTGTCCGTGAATATAAGACAACACACAGAAGGAGGTGAGGGGCTATCCGGGGATTGGCCCAGCTCTCTTTAATAATGTTGGATTAAGCAGCATGGGTCCATAGCTCCAAGAGGCAGAGGAAATAGGGTAGGTCAAAGGCAGAGAGCCCAGAAGACTAAACTTAGCGCTGCAGTCCTGTAGGAAGCAGGTTGAGCTGAGTGGAGCCAGCAGGCATGGGAATGGAGGAGGAGATCCAGCAGCAGCCTAGAACCAAGCAAATCTGAGTGCAGGACAGCCAGGCCAAGTGCAGGGCCTCAGCCTGGGCCCCACCCTGCTGACTGAACCAGCAGTGTCCCCATGGAGATGCAGTAGGATAAGAGCTCACCCCACCCAGCTTGCTTCACAATGGCTACACACACCCTCTCCCTGACCTCAGATCAGGGACCTCTCCCATCCACCACACAGTCCCATGTCTGCCTAGGAAGTTGGTTTCTATACCAGGGAATTTAAAAGTGGCAGCCAGGGGTGCAGGGCCCTCCTTGATTGTGTGTCTCTTCCCAAGGGAGAAAATGTGAGATTAATGATCACGATGACAAATACATTGGAAGATTAAGGGTGGCATGTTCCTCCTCATCCATTTCCATCCCTCGGGTCATTAAGCCTTGAAATTAAAATGGAAAGATGTTCAGTGAATTAGCGTAAGGCTCAGGAGCCATACTTGTGGGGGAAGCCATCCCAGGCTTGGGATGTGTGAGAAATCCATCTTTTCACATCAGACTACAGAGTCTTTGAACAGCTCCAGTGTGATCAACGGTCTGTCCACGTCAAGTGGTTCTGGCCTTTGCTTAGTCCCATGGATGAGATCTTAGAAGCTTAGCATAGTCTTAAGGGTGAGACAGAACCCAGAGCCTCGTGGATAAACTTCACAAAAAGTTCTACTGCTTTCCTGTTTTGAAGTGACCAATCCCAACCCGCTTCCTGATTTGGAGATGAATCCCCATATTGGCTCTTTCTGCCTTTGCCTGGCCTGGTATTGCTGCTCCATGGGCTATACTCTAGCCAGCCTCCTATTGCTGGTGGGGGCTGGGCCTTCTATGCCTTCAGCTACCAATCACAGCTTTGATGTGATGATTAGATCACTCTCTAACTTTGAGGTCAGCATCTCTCTTCCCAGCCCAATTGGGACAAAAGCCCCTTCTTGCCAAACATGGACAATTCAGGAATTTCTGGTTGGGAAAGGGATCAAGCCTGGGGATTCTCTGATTCCTCTTCTGGGGCTGCGTGACCCTCCCCATGCTCCTGCCTCTCCCCCACCCCTATACCCAACAAGGTCCCTCCTTCCTACTGACTGTGTAGCTCTGGACTTCCTGTATCCCACAGCCAGGCCTAGCTTCAGGAGAGGCACAAAGGACTTAGAACCATAGCAAGCCCAAGCCATAGCTTGACCTGTGACCATGCCCAAACACAGAATTCTTTCTAAAGACTGGCCCTGGGAGTCCTAGGGAAGGGCCTACACACCACCCCAAGAAGATATTGCAGGGCATGTTTTCTCAGGTCACAATGACTGGGGGTGCTAGCAGACAGAACGGACCTGGGCCATGTCTACTCCAGGGCCCATGCTACATGCTGTGTCTGCCTTTGACCCTAGAGTACCTAAGGCAAGTGCCCTGCCAGGCACTGCAGTGGGCTGTGCCTCCCACCTCCTTGCTGTCTATGGGGTGCTGGATGGCCCTGTTGGCTTTTAGGGTGAGCACAGACAGACTGACAGCCTGGCTTAGCCTCTCTTTGGCTTCTCCAAAACACTGGTGACATGTGGTTTGTTTTAAAAGGCGTGAGCCCAAGGCAGTATACCAAGGAGATGGTTACCTGGGGACTGGGAAGCAAGCTTGGGGATGGAGGAAGCTGACGGGCTGAACCAGCAGGAGTGGACTGAAAGCAGAGCTGTCCATGCACTCCTGGGAGGGTCCTGGTGGGAGGCTGGGCGTGGGGCTGCGTAGACAAGTGCTGGCTAATAGTGTACAGTGGAAGCAGCTGGATCCCCGGAGCTCATTTCCCAGGAAGACAGTCATGACCACTCCAGCAGGAGGCTGGCTGATGAGAAAGGAAGCTCTGACCCAGGGCAGAACTGTCTCAGCACTACAGTGGAAGATGTCTGTCCTCCACATCCTCGTCTGGGCACTTCAGACCAGCGGAGACTGGAGGACTCCTTTCTAGGGAGACTGGGGGACCAGAAGTTAAGATTCTGAATGTTCTTAGCGTTTTGAAAGCAAGCACAAATCAGAATTAAACAGAGTTCTTTAGACTTCTCCTCTGGGCAGGTAAAGCCAGGAGACAGTAGGAACTCACTTCGAAGATAGTTCAAGGAAGATGGGTTCCTGTTAGAAATTTTAACCCAGCCACTAGGGACAGAATTCTCCCCAGAATTAGTCAATAAACCCATCTAGGAGGAGGGCAGTGAAAGGCAAGGTGGCAGGAAGCTGTGTGGCCAGAGGGGAGCATCTCCCAGGACAGGACAGGGGCTGCCAGTCTCTACCTTGCAAGAGGAGATGGGATTCTCACAGTGTTTGAGGGATGGACCAGCACAAAAACTAATCCAAAGCATTACATGCCACAGCAGATGCTGGGGGAGGGGAGGAGTGTGCGAGGGGGCGTGGCCTCCACGGCCAGGTTCTCATTTTCTCAAACATGACAGCAATAGGCAAACTGAAGTTTCCAGGGCGAAGAACAAGAACTTCATGTACGGGAGGCAGGGTCTCCCCTTGTTGCTTAGAAAAGTGAAGGTAAACAGAGGCTGTGGAATGTCGTAAAGGACCAACCTCTACAGTCTGGCCAGGCTTCTGGCACGCTGGGTGGGACACAGCCCTCCCTGTCCTAAGCTTCGAAGGTCTATTTGTGTTTTTCATATTATGCAAATGAGAGCTGGTAAAACCAATTTTTTTTTCTGAAGCTGATATTAAAAAAAAAAGTAAAAATGCACCTGGGTCCCATGCTGGGTTTAACGAACACAGAAAAAACACAGTGGCTAACTGTTCAGGGTCTCTGGCCCTTCCCAGCATTCCTTGGCACACGGTTGACCAGAATAAAGAATTCTGAGCCATAAATGGTTGTTTTTCATTTGCAATTAGCTAAAAATAATGAACTGATTTTACCTCGTTATCTAATTATTCCTTATTCCCTAATTACCTATGTGGGCTCTGCACTGGCTGTGGGCTTGGTAACAAACAGAGGCGAGGAGGCCCAGTTTACTGGCAATACTTGGCTTTGGGTTTCCAGCTTTAGAGAGCCAGCAAGGAGAATTGTCTCAGTGATCGCCCCATTGCTCTGTGCCTACAGGGCTGGTGAAACTTCCACTCGAATGATTCTAAGGCGTTCACGCTCAATTTAATGCTCTCTGAATATATATTTAACCAGAAAGTTGGTCTTCTCCCTGGAAACACAATGGCAGGGTTTGAGGCCCACGCCTTTGAGCTGGGACCTAATGCTGCCGCAGGAAGTCAGGCTCCTGGACTTCACTGAGCCTGCGGCAGTGCCTGGCTGGGCCCAGTGTCATCTTCTCACATCCCAGAGCACAGAGCAGTGGCTCCCGCACTCCAGCTCTGCCACTTGACAGATGGGCACCCAACGCCCAGAGAAGTGGAGCCGCGTATCCAAAGCCACACAGCTAATGCTAGGAAACAGGGATGAAGCCTGGGTCCCGCGGCCTGAGGACTGTCACCATATGACCCTTGACCTCAGGCTATGTCCCAGTCCCCCAGACCTAATGTACTCAAAGCTGCATTGATCTTATATGCAGAAGCATTCAGCTGGATAGTCCTAGAAGAAGTCAGTGCAGGAAGTCATGGAAAAGCCACGAGGGCACATACTCCTGGTTTCCATCCTCTGACAGAAGCATAGGTTCTACCTGACCAGAAACTATGGTCAGCATCTATAGGAACCGGCTGCTGTTGGGAATCGCCCAGGGAAAGACAGGGAGGAGGCCGGCAGGATGAGCAAGGAAGGGAAAGGAAGTGGAAAGGGAGGCCTTTGCTCTGGATTCCCCAAGATGGCACCACAGAGACACCCACCACACTGAGTTAAGGAGTTCCAGTTGGCATGTGGATTGTCATGTGACCTGGGGTCAACATCAGGTGAGGATCCCCTTCTCTGCACCCATAAGTCACATGGGCACCCTAGAGCAGGTCCAGCCTGGGGTCAGCAGGAGCCCCGGGATCAGCGGGTGAAGCATCTTTCCCAGGGCTTTCAGCTCTAGAGGTAGACAGATTTCAGGATTTAGCTGGCCTTCTCCTATGACACTCCCCAGGAACCCACACCCCAATCTTCTTCACAGTGTATGGGTGATGATATAGATAAGACCCTAGAGACAGTGCCACTTTTCATGGTGACGTCTTTGTTCAAACCAAGTCCAGTGGCAGTTTGATATGAGAACTGGTGACAGCTTGTCTTAGTCACTGTTCTATTGCTGTGAAGAGACACCATGACCAAGGCAGCTCTTGTAAAAGGAAGAATTTAATTGAGGCCTTGCTTACAGTTTTAGAGGTTTAGTCCACAAACATCATAGTGGGGAGCAGGCAGGCATGGTGCCGGAGCAGGAGCTGAGAGCATCACATCCTAACCTGCAGACCGCAGGGAGAGCAACATCCTAACCTGCAGACTGCAGGGAGAGCAACATCCTAACCTGCAGACCGCAGGGAGAGCAACATCCTAACCTGCAGACCGCAGGGAGAGCAAGCAGAACTGCACTTGGCATGGGCTTTGGAAACCTCAGAGCACACCCCCAGTGACACACCTTCTCCAACAAGGCTATGCCTCTCAACAAGGCTATGCCTCTCAACAAGGCTATGCCTCTCAACAAGGCTATGCCTCTCAACAAGACTATGCCTCCTAACTCTTCCCAAACAGTTCCAAACACTGGGGACCACGCACTAAAATACCAAGCCTATGGAAACCATTTTCAAGCCACCGTACAGCTGAAGTCACAGGTTGGGGTATCACTGCTTCACCCCATACCAGACACCAGACCCTGGGGTCTCAGAGGACCCATGAGTCCCCGGGTGTCCCCTAGGACACTATCCCGGGGTTAATGTCCTCTGTTCCCGGAGCAGTTTCCTGTCAGGATTTGCTGAGTATGCTAGCTCCTGAGAGCAGGACAGAGAGTAAACACATGGGGGCGGGGGGCAGGGCAGTGTCCTCTGAGGCTCTGAGAAACCCACAATTCCACCCAAAATGAAGGGAAGCCAGAAATACATAAAATCTGCATAAGACGGCTGCACCTCCGGTTAGGTCTCTGAGGACACACACACCCTGCCCTTTGATCCCAAGGGTGTGAACCATTCTCCTCTGCTTTTGAAAGTTACACTGATTCCCCTGGAGCCAAGACTTCTTTGCCCAGTCCCTCCTCCCAGACAAGGGGTCTCTACTGTGTGACAGTTCCTGGGGAGACATGAGCGGATGTCGATTCAGCACCAAATAGGGCACACGGGTGACAGACCTGAGAAAGGACTCTGCCTAAACCTAGCTTGGCAATCCTGTGGTTTTACTAGGGTTACTCATGGATAACTTACGTACGTATGTATGTATGTATATATGGATGACTCAAAGGCGGCCCCTTCACCATGCTGAGAGGAAAGCTTCACCCCTATGCTCCCTGCCTGCCTTGCAGGTGGCTGGGCCTGTTCGGAGTCTCCTCTCCACTGCACTAGATCTGCTTGTCTAACCTTAGCGGGTGGGCGCCTTGTGAGCCTTCTCAGTTTGGGAAGTTTGTTGAGGTTTAGAGGTTTCCTTACCTTCCTGAGGCTTATGAGTATCCCGCCTCCCTCCAGAAGGAATTTTCAATTTGGAGGTCATGGATAGCTACATATTACTCTCAAACCATGGCAAATTACTCCCTACAGGGTCAGCTGACACCGGTTCAGACCCTGCAGGGCTCAGGTGGTCTCAGGAGGGCGGGCCCTCACACCGAAGGCTCAGAGACCATGTTGAAAACCACTGTCTGGACCTTTCGATGCAGAAGTGGGGCCGGCAGGCAGTGAGACGGAGAGTCACGTCTGTCGTCTGTCCAGAGATAGTCCGAATACAACCAGTACCTTGGCTTTGATTATCTCACCACTTGGGGACTGAATGGGGAGTCCCCTTAGTCTCCTGCTCCCTTGGGAATGTGAGTCTTTGTCTCTGTTCTTTCCGGATCTGGCTCTGTATTCCTGCTGCAGTGTAGCTTGGGGCCATTCATCTGGGTCACGAGGACCTTTGTAAAGAATGTGTTTTCAATTAAGCTGCTCTAGCTGTGTGCTGGATGTTCACCCAGGGCTGCCCAGGAGGCAGCACTCAAGGTCCCTAGGAAGCACCATTGTGCAGACAGGGCCCTCATGCAGACGTGCCTCTCGGGAATGCACTCTCCTCAGAGGTGCGCGGGCAGATGCCTGCAGCAGGGCTATGGCAGTGCTGGGTCTGTGAGGCCCCTGGAGGCTGGAGTTGCTACATCCTGCATAGCTCCGGGGGTAGACCTTTCTGGGGCAATGAGAGAGTGAAGAAGTGACAGGTAGATAGAGACAGACAGACAGACAGACAGATAGACGAACAGTCAGGAAGCTAGGATTGGATGGACTGAATCCAATCCACAGCATCCCGGAAGTTCAGCATGTTTATTACACGGGGTTGAATGGAGAGATGATGTCACTGCATGCAGCCAAACGAGGAGGATAGATTATCACTCACAGATAAGGAAGAAAGCAGGATTTGTGATGCAGATCAGGATCAAGGGTACCCAATTCAGCCGATCTCAACAGGAACAGGTCTTTGTAAGGTACAGACCTCCGGCCATAAACATCCAGGAGAGAAGGCTGTGGGGCAGACTTTTAGCACATATCAGCATCCTCACATGGTCTGGAGGTGCACAGTGGTGCCTACATCAACTGCACACATTCAGCCAAAACCTCGCCTCAGGGCTTTCTCCACACTCCCTCTAACGTGTCACAAAGCTAATGAGAAGGTTCTGGGTATGAGACGGCTTTCACTGTGGTTCCTCAAGGTACTAATCTTTTATTGGTAATGTAAACATCTTCTTCTAATTGTTTGAACTCATCTCAGCTTGATAAGCTTACAATGTAAGTATTTTATAGGTGTAATTCAATTAATTTCCCAAAGAAAAGTATCAGTTAGATGCCTGTAAACATACTGGTTAAATTGTATGTCTTCATTCCTTCCAGTCCAATGACGGAGATGGGGAAGAATAGACTAGAAAAATCGCACCACAAGCTTGTTCTTCTTCTTTCTCTTCTCCTTTTTTTATTGCCTGTCAAATTATTGCTGAGACGCCCATCGTTGGTAGCGAAGCGTTGTGATCCAATGCTAGCGAACAGGGAGACGCCGTGTGTAGGTTACACATTGAGTTTAGGTAATGTACCAGAAAACACGGCATGAAAACACTAATTTTCTCAATATATATCGGTAGACTTGCTGTTTACCAATGAGAAGTGAAGATGTTTTTAAACAATTTGTGAACTTGGAGTCTTGGCTGGGCTGCAAGTGAATCTGCCCAAGCTGTACTTGAACTGGGAACAGAAGTGCCTAGGACTCTGCAGCTCACTTAATCCAGCTGCCTGGAGGATGTCCCAGGTCCTGGGTTCCAGAGGGAAGACTACTTCACTATTTGCTAAATGGGCGACATCGCTGTTAGACCAAATACAGGCAATTCTCTCTTCTCTCCATGGTGACTCCCATGACCACTCAGTCTCCTTGTGGAGATGACCCCCACGCCCTGCAGCCCATCCTTGTGTGGCAGGAGCAGAGAGAGCTGTTATTAACTGGGCATCTCGAGCTGTAGAACAGGAGAGATGGCTTAATTTAATTTATCTGGCCTATAAAAATGAAATAAAGAGAAGCAGGAGATGTGTCATTACCTGCTTTCGATGACACCGGCATTCAAACATTTTATTAGCTTATTATCGAACAACGTCTCCGACAAGAGTCTCTTTGTCTCTTGTGCTGTTCTGTGAAACCTATTCTTCAGTTTTAAGGAATACATGTTGTCTAAGAGCATGGGAAGAAAATGGAATCGTGTGGCTTGTGGGCTGGTCTGGAGGCGGCTGTCTAATGCTGGCCCTTGCTAGCTTTCCATCAGCTCTCTCCTTAGATTCAGATATTGGGATGTTGGGCAGCTTCATCCAAGGGTCCTTTAACTAAATCAAGCCCTACAGGATAAGTAGAAGATTCAAACTCCACGAGCCCCCTTTGTCGCAGGCTCTGTGGAACATTCCAGGGAACGCTGGCTTGGTCACCAGTGGTGCTTTTTTTTGGCAGCTGATGCTGCCGTGCTCCAAGGCCAGGCCTTGTCTTGCATACTAATAAGTACCTGCTAACACAGAAAGGAACACAGCGTGACCCAATACAGAAGCCATGGCTTTTTCTGCACTCTACCACCTGGCAAGACTACATATCCATTCCACGGCCCTGTTTTGTTTGTTTGTTTGTTTGTTTGTTTTTGGTTTTTGGTTTTTGTTTTGGTTTTTTTTTAAGTGGTTGAAAAACTCTTACCTGGCAGAGACATGGCCTGCCAGGTAAGGGGGCCAGGGAACCTGTACCATAACAGGTGGCAGGGACTCTTTCTGTTGCTGAGCATTTTATATGGTTCTCTTCTTCCTGTCCCTCCGTAGTGACATGCCTGTGGCCCTGACATCTGAGATCTGAGGAACTATTCCAAGGAGTTGGGTAAAAAAAACAAAAACCAAAACAAAACAAAAAAACAAAACAAAGCAAGGAGCCATTTCTCCATGTGATCTGTCAAATAAATTAAGTACATCTCATAGACCTCTACATATTATTTAAATGCAGCTTTATGGAAGGTTGGTTGATTGTAATAGGATCCCAGGTAGTCCAGGCTACCCTTGAACTCACTGTGAAGCTGAAGTTGGCTTTGGACTCCTGATCCTCTTGCCCTGGGGTTATAAGCTTGAGCCACCATATCTAGCTGTCACTGTATTTCATTTTATTGGCACCAACAACAAAATCCTATCACTGCATTTACTCTATAGCTGCAGATCCAAGTGCCATTATCAGCAAGCGAACAAGTACGCAGAGCAACAGCAAATGCTCTCTACTCTGACAACTGGCTCATGTCAAGTGCTCTCTGTCACACAGTTTGTAAAAGTACCAGCCAGTGAGAAACTGCTGTGGCCACTGATTTAACAGACTCTGGAGCCAAAATGAGTTTTATTCTGTAATAGACAAATTCTTAAATCTTTTATTTTCAAAGACCTGATTTATTGCTCTATTTTTTTTTAAGGTTAAAAACACTGGCAATCGCCTTAATATTGATCTGTGGCTTCAAAAAAAGAAATCTACATGTGTACTGGAGGCATAAGACAGCATTTTAAAAGAAATGGAAGACATCCAAATTAAAATCTGTCCCCAGGGACTGCAGGAGAGGCCGAAACAGTGGTCGGACTCTGTTCCTCTTGTCTTAAGTTTCTTGGGGACATCTCTCCTGTGTATCAGTGGAAGGGTGAAGAAATCATATGAAAAAAAAGTAAATATTCAAGTTATAAAAATTGATTGTTTCTCTGAGTCAGTGCTGTGACTGTGCATGGTCCCTGAGGTGTGAATTTTCTGTTGTGTGCTGGAGAAGTGCTGTATACCATTAGATACAGTGAGGCACTGTCCAACATGGTTGCTGTTAGCCATGTGTACCTTTTCAGATTTAAATACAAATTTGATGTATTCAAAATCTAGTAAAATTAGAAACTCAGTTCTCCCATGAGCCATGTCTGTGGTATCCGGTCACCCTGTGTGGTTCATGGCCACCACGTTTTGCTTACCAACGTATGCTTCCATCACCAGCATCCGTTGATGCTACTACTGTCTTGAGAGAGCTCATGCAAGTAGAGATCTTGCCCAAAATCAAAGTATGGTACTTTGTGTAGCTCTATGCAGTCTGCCCACCTTTGCATCTATGTGAGAAGCATGTGAGAAAAAATATCATTTTGGTGATGCCTCAAGGGTGAGTTTAGACTTGCATGAATGTATTTTCAATTTGTCTCGAAAGCCCACTAACCTGGAGATCCACCAGCTATTTGGAGGTTCCCAGGCTCCTACACTATCCCAAGATACCCCACACTGCTGTCTCCAATTCAGGATGGGCCACTTCCCTAGGAAGGTGGGGTGTGGAGTGGGGCTCACAGGACGGTGTCTTCATTTTTAGTTCTGACATGACAACAGACTGAGTAAAATCCCTAGCTAGGGTCACAGAGAGGAAAGGCTTGCACACTGTGACCTCTCTGGGGTGGCACTCAGAAGTGGCACAATGGGACACATGGGCATGGGAGGTTCTGGGAAGTAGTCCCTCATGGACCTCAGGCCGGCCCTTGAGCACAGTGCGTGTTAGTCATCCTGGGGCATTTATCTGTGCAGCATCCGGTGCATGGCGGATGAGAATCGCCTGGTGCGTCCACAGGGTCACGTGGAAGGGTTTCTTCCTTCCTGGTACTTATCCTAATCAGCGGATCTGAGGGCTCTGATCCCCGAGAGGGATCTATAACCCGGATGATGAAGTAGCCAACCCAGAAGGCTGCAGGCCACGTGTGATATGACTGTGGTACCCTTCAGAGTGGCTTGCCCCCTTCTCGGGGCCTGTGCATCCATGCAGCTGCTGGCGAGGCCGCTCTGCACTGGTTTTGTTTCCCACAGCCTCTCTGCGCTGGAGTCCAGATGCAAGTGAAACAGTCACAAAGGAAGGATCTGGGTTAAATGCATGCTAAACAGGTTTAAAATTACTGCACATTGTGTGGAGCAGATGCAAGCGTCGAACAAATGCAAAGCATGCAGATGCCAGAGGAGGCAACTCCACAGCCACAGCTTCAGTGCCTGATGCTGCAGGGGTGAGATGGGTACCTCCCTTCATGTCCTCGGCGACTGGGCCCAGCCCGGGAGTACTTGAGGAGCTAGCAAGGCAGGCACCCTGTTCTTTAGGCTTTGTGTGGCTCTCATGTTGCTCTGACATGAATCTTATCTTTTGAACATCGAACAAGTGGCGAGCACATCCCTGTGTCTTCTGGATGTCCCTCTGAAGGTCCCTGTCTGCTTCCTCTTTCTTCTTTTGTGTTCAATCATTTTTTCATTTGTTCACTTTACGTCCTGATCACAGCTCTCCTCCTCCTCCCATCCCAGTCCCACCCTTACAAATCCCTCCTCCCATTACTCCCTCCCCTCTCTTCAGAGAAGGGGAAGCACCCCCCCCTTGGGTGCCGCCCCTCCCTGGGACATCTACTCCCAGCAGGACTAAGCACATCCTCTCCCACTGAGACCCAACCAGGCAGTCCAGGTAGGGGAAGAGGATCCAGTGGCAGGCAACAGAGTCAGAGACAGTCCCGCTCCAATTGTTAGGGGACACACATGAAGAACAAGTTGCATATCTGCTATATAGGGGGTTTAAGTCCAGCCCTTTGCATGCTCTTTGGTTGGTGGTTCAGTCTCTGTAAGGCCACATGGACCTAGGTTAACTGACTCTGTAGGTCTTCCTGTGGTGCCCTTGACCCCTCTGACTCACTCAATACTATCCCCCACTCTTACATAAGACTCCTCAAGCTCTGCCTGATATTTGGCTATGGGTTTCTACATCTGTTCCATTCACTGCTGGATGAGAGACTTCCTCTTCTAAACACACATACAAGTGCACACGTGTGCTCATGAGTGTATGTGCACGCACAGACACATACACACAGACATACACACACAGAAAGACACACAGAAAGACACACAGACACACACACATACACACACACAGACATACACACAGACACACACACACAGACACACACACACACAGACACACACACAGACACACACACAGACATACACACATACATACACATACAGACATACACACACAGAGACATACACACACACAGACACACACACACACACACACACACACACACACACACACTTTACCAAAGTTGCAACAAGGGACAGGGGGTAGCCATTGTGGAGAAAGAAGGTGCTGTTTTCCTGCTTGGGAAATAAGCAATTTATCCTATATTTGCTAAGGAGGTCCTGTGTGCTGTGTGGCCCCCATGGGTGATAGGTTCTTAGCTCAAACCCACTAAATTCCCATAAGACAAATGTGCTCTCAGTGAAGACAGCTCTCTCAGTTTCTGACCCCAGCATCTCCCTAACGCCATGACAGCTCTCTAATGAGCCCACCTTCTGTCTCACAACCTTAATGCAGAATGTGACATTCTGCTGTCCTTATCAGGACAGATATTTAGAGGTGAGGACAGAAAGGCCCCATGCTAAAACTGGTGAGGGTGGAAGAGAGGAGAGCATTTTGGGGGGTGTCACAAACCAGTCCGTTTCTCCTTGTGTCCCCTGGAGGAAACTGGAGCATCAGTGAGCTCCCAAGCTGTTTGCTGTGCACACAATGCTAAGCAGAAAATCAGCAGGGGACAGTAGGAGGCACGCATTGTCCTGGCTCTCCAGCTACATTATTTCTTCTTTATTAAGTTCAGATGTGATGAAGAGCCCTGCTCCTCCCTGGAGGGTGACAAGTGGTTGTCTAGAACCCTTGCAGGCAACAATTATCTTTATAAATAGGCCAGTGAATGCCCATCGCCATGCTTGCAAGAACGCGGGGCGCCAGCGCAAGCCGCACTCCAACCTTCGCACACAATGCAGCCAGGTATTAGTCACACAACTTGGAGCCATGGCAGAAGCCAGGGGCATAAAGAGTAGGCAATCAACAGCAGTCCCCTGGCCCTGAAAACACATCTCTGTTTACCCACTCCATTTTCCATTAGCAGAAACAGATGGAGCCCGGGTCTTCTCTGATGTGCTGGGCTAGTGAGGCAGCAGGGAGGGGTGCCAAGAAGCAAGGTGGGCAGGCACTTGTTTGTATTGGAGAATGAGCCTTGTAAGGTGCCTGGGAACCCGAACTTGCACTGGGAGACAGGCCTTCTGTAGGTCTCTATTCAGGTCACCCATCCCCACCACCAGCTCCTACTGTGATGGCCCTGGTGACCTCGAAGGTGAGACCATGACAGGTTGGCTCTCCAGATCCAAGGTATTACCAGGGAAGGTACATTTGCCACCTTGCATGGTGTGACAAAGTGACAGAGTAGTCCTGAAAAGTTAACGGGTGTTTAAAGAAAAGCCTGGTCCACCAGGGCTCACCCATCACTGGGTATAGAAATACAAGGGGTGCCATCGGTCATGAGAGGCTGTGACCCCTATAGTATTTCAGAATAGCCTCTGTAGTGAAGGGGGCCAGCCAGGCTTCCACCACTCCTAGCAGGACCAAGCAGGGGAGCGGTGATTTGGGTTAAGATGAGGCAGATGAATTAGCCACAAGATTCCCAGCCTGGGCAACCTACAGCTAGAGGACAGTGTAAGAGTGTTGGGAGATCTCAGGCATGGTAGAGCAGTATGCAGGCGGTCCCATGACCCAGATCATTCCTGCTCAGTGTTGGAAGCTGGGGTAGAGGCAGAAAGAGGTTCCCAGGAGGAAGAGAGAGGGAAGCTAGGGGGACCCAGAGAAACAGTGGTTCCAACCCTCCCTGTATGTGGCACTACATGAAAGGCCTCTTCCAGACCACTAATTGAGGTGGCTGTACCAAACCCATACTTACTGGGAAACCGAGGCCTTAAGAGATAGCCCCCATCATGGGCCTCCTGTCCAGGATGCTAGAAGCATCTTTTTCCAACCCAGCTCTGCGGTTCTTCCTCCAAGGGAGGCCGGACCTCTGTGCTGTCTTGCCCAGCCCAGGCTTGGTTTCTCAACCCTACCAGAAGCTTCCTGGAAGGCTGTGGGTATACTTTTGTGCCCAAATATAAATTTAGGAAGCCTTGTGGTCCAATCTGGCCCCACTCAGAGACATGGAATCTTTCTGTAACAAGGGTTTTTCCCAGTCCTCCTCACCCCCACCCTGTTAGCCATGATGAGTACCTGCCAGTTACAAGGAGCACCCAGTCCAAATGGAGGGAGCACGTAAGGGAGAGGATGCCGCTCACACGTCGACTCTGGTACCGGTTTAACCGCCCTCGTGAGACCTCCAGGGTTGACAGTCAGCTCTGGTGTGGGTACATACAAGATGGCTGCTGTGCAGCCTCCACATTTATTTTTCCACTTAAAAAAATTATTTTTAAAAAATTAAATCTTTTCTGTGCATTGTTGTATCTCTGCAAGGGTGACAGGTCCCTGGAACCGAAGTTACAGATAATTGTGAGCTGCCAGGTGGGTGGTGGGAATCGAATTCGGGTCCTCAGGAAGAGCAGCCAGTGTTCTTCACTGCTGAGCCATCCTTCCAGCCCCCATGTTTTCCACTTTCAAGGTAGAAAAGAAGAGGTCATGGCTAAGCATGGGAAGGTAAGATGTGCTGTCACAGTGTCTTGTTTCACAGAATACAGGATACTTAGGCTAGCCAGCCACAAAGTAGCTAGGAAGTGCTTCCATAGAGGAGAAGGGAAGAGTAAAGGACATTAGGCTGGGTTTGGATGAGCCGGCCTAAAGTAAGTCATGCTCCTGTGGTAGGATAACTCAGGCTCTTCACAGTGAGGAACAGGCCAGATAGTCCTACCTCATGGAAGTTGAGGTATAGTATGTCAGCTATACTTGTTTGTTGTGTAGACTCACAGGCAGCAGGGACTGCACACATGTGACGGAGTATCTGTAGAAGACACAGAATGTTCTAGTGAACAACACGGTAAGAGAATATCCCAGAAACTATCCTTGTCCCAGTTACTGGGGGCACTCAGCATATCTCTTCAGCAAGAGAGATAAACCCATATATCAGAATATGGCATGGCAGCCGGGAGAGGCCCTGTCCAGGCACTCAGGGTATAGGAGACCTGAGCAGGGTGACGATGTTCGGTCATCTTTCCATCACTGTGATAAGACATCCAAGATGCTTGGCTTATAAGGAAGAGGTTTATATTGGCTCATGGCTTCAAAGGTATCTGCCCATGGCCTAGTTCTTAGCACATGATGGACTCATAGTAGTACAGTGCCTTGTGGCAGACTAGTGCTAGAGGAAGGTGGGTATGTCCAGGTGCCCAGGAAGCAAGAGAAAAGCAGGAGGGCCAGGTTTCCTCTATCTCCTTTAAGGAAATGCCCCAGTGATGGAACTTCCTTCCGCTAGCCCCACCTCCTAAAGGGTCCACCTCCTTCCTATAGCTCTGGAGGCTGAGGACCAAGCAAATCTTCAACATACGGGCATTTGGGGGAATCTAACACATGGCAGATACCTGAAAAGTCTGTTCTGTGTCTCCCTTGTGAACCATGTCAGGGCCAGCCTGAAGGACCCTCTGAGCTACCCCTGCAGTCCCACACAAACCCAGCAGACACTGTGGGCATCATGTGGCTTGGG
>JADRCD010212373.1:13237-27409 GCA_019843815.1 Montemys delectorum | reverse complement strand
GGTTGGCTGCAAGCATTCACTTCTGTATTTGTAAGGCTCTGGCAGGGCCTCTCAGGTGACAGTCATATTAGGCTCCTTTCAACATGCACTTCTAGGCATCCACAATAGTGTCTGGATTTAGTTCTGTATGTTAGATTAATCTCCAGGTGAAATAGTCTCTGGACAGGCTTTCCTTCAGTCTCTGCTCTACACTTATCTCCGTGTTTGCTTCTGTGAGTATTTTGTTCCCCTTCTAAGAAGGACCAAAGCACCCTTACTTTGGTCTCCCTTCTTCTTGAGCTTCATGTGGTCTGTGAATTATATCCTGGGTATTCCAAGCTTTTAGGCTAATATCCACTTATCAGTGAGTGCGTACCATGTGTGTTCTTTTGTAATTGGGTTACCTCACTCAGGATGATATTTTCTAGTTCCATCCATTTGCCTAAGAATTTCATGAATTCATCATTTTTAATAGCTGAGTAATATTCCATTGTGTAAAAGTCCTTCATACTCTTTGAGAATCCAAAAGTCATGTTCCATAACAAGAAGCCCTTGTTTCCCTTGTCTCATGATAGGGTTAAGTTCTGCCATCTCATCTCGGAACTTCTGTCCTATCTAGTTAGTACTGTTCCATAATTTATGAGTGCGCATTTCATATTTATCTCCTCCTATAGTCCTTGAGGTCTTTGTGACATTATTCAGGGTTCCTTTGAGTCATTGAACTTATGGAATGTCTCTATATTGATGAAATTCGTTGTGATGACTCACAGTCTGTAGTTCAGCTAACCCAACATTGGACAGCTGTGCTTGAGAACTCCAAGAATCTAGTAGTTGCTCAGTCCTGTGAGGTCACTTGTTTTAGCTGGTCTTCTGTAGAAGTAGGTTCTAATAAATGTGCTGGCAAGTAAGTGCAAGCAGTTGAAGATGAGTGAATCTTCCTTCTTCCAGTGTCCTTATGTAGGCCTCTAGCAGAAGATGGTGTATACCACCACATCTGGATCTGGGACTTCCTTTGTCCCAGGCTGACCTTGAACTCAGAGATCTCTTCGCCTCAGTCTCCTGGGGTTAAAGACATGTATTACCTTGCCTGGGCCTTAGCTTTCATGGACACTATGCCTAAAGATCTGCATGCCAGCAGGGTGGTAGTGGCACATGCCTTTAATCCCAGCACTTGGGAGGCAGAGGCAGGTGTATTCCTGAGTTCGAGGCCAGCCTGGTCTACAGAGTGAGTTCCAGGACAGCCAGGGCTATACAGAGGAAATCCTGTCTCTGAAAAAAAAAAGATCTGCATGCCAAGATCCAGGTCAGAAACTTGTGTTTTCTAGCCTTGAGATCTGGAGCACAGGTGTGTTCTCCAATTCTGGGTTATAGTTCATTACAGACACAGTCAAGTTAACAACCAGAAATAGCCATTACACCAGCTACTAGCTAGAGTTTGTTTCATTTCCCTTTTTCACAGTGTAGATCATTGATCACAAGAAAGTGAAGTCTTATCTCTCCAGGATCTCTATTTCCATTTTGTTTTTAAAAAGAAGGATGGACAATTGTCAGATTTTCTCTCTCACACCTAGTCTGAATTCTAAATATTTATCTCCAGCTTCTTCCTCTTCACCTTCTTTGTGTGTACTTCCCCACAAACGCCACTGTCAGCACCCACTTAACGTTCTTCAGTGCTTGACATCACTTGAGAGTATAAGCAATGGAAGGTGTATCATTTATATTCCACCCCAGTGATGCTGGTAGGTTTAGTAACAGAAACTATTGAGATTCAAATGATTATAACAGTGTTAAGAGCAACAGCTGTTGATTCTGGGAACATACTCTGTTCCTTCTTCTTTCGTGGAGACTTGGTCATATAATCTCGGCCATAGTCATGGAATCCAAGTCATATCCCTGTCTGTGCTTTACAAAGGGGTGACAAAGGCCATATAATGAGCATCTACTAAGCGCCACCACTATTATGTACTCTGCGTAGGCAAAATCAATTCCAGCTTTATGAAATGAAGACCCAGTCATCAATGCCTTTTCTACAGATTCATATGAAACAGCCTTATAGAACTTGTGACTATTTAGAGAGGTTAAGATAAGTAGCTTGACTAATTGACCTTTGAATTTCATTGCATGACTTACAGACAAAATTCTATAGATAAACAAGGACAAATGGCAAACCAGAAAGGAAAATATATAGTCCTTTAAAAGTCATTTTATCCCATAGTGAAGACAAGGAGTCTTCAACCGTGTCCTTCGACCCCATGGGCCACTGGGGAGCATGACCCCTCCATGGTATCACTGTGCTTCTTGTGGCTGATGAGCCATGACTCAACACAATCTTTTTGTGTTTGGGATAGAATAACAATTATTTGAAATTGACTCAGGTCTGCATACTCCACTAGACACTTTTTTATCCCACTTTAAGTCTTTCCCTTGGGACAGCTTAAACAGCTCTATCTTTTTAATGACAAACCATCCATCCATAGGACTGGAAACAAAATCGAACTTTCGTCTAGCAACCAGTATGTTTGTTTATTTTCAAAGTTCATGAGTTTATATGCATGCTGCTTTTAATGGGCAGTACATAAAAATGTCTCTTTTTATTTTCTTTTCATTTACATTGTGCTGATAATGGCTATTATCAAGCCATTAGAAGCAGGAAAGTACAATTTTTTTTCCTTCAAGATGGGCTGCAATTGTGTATGTGTGCTTTTTACAGATTGGACAAAAATGTTAATCTTGCTTTCTGTGCTCCTTCCACTGATATAGATGGCTACATGTCAGTCATACATTTCTTACTAATGCATATAATTACACATATACGTAAATATACATATATATGCACATATATAAATACTGAGATCATATAAAAATATATATATGCACACCAACATATAGAATTACTTGCAAACATATTTGCACACACATACAATCATCTTTTAAAAATCAAAATGGAAAGCCTATTTCAAGAATCTGAAATGAATTCTACTCTACATCAAATTCTGAGGCATTATTATGTAAATCTGTGACATAATCATGTTGTTTAGAACAAAAGAGTTGATGGACCAGTCCACAGAACCTATTCAAGCTTTCACAGTCAACCAAAATCATTTTTAGGTTGTATCTGAGAAGCACAAACCATATGGACAAAAATAAAGAGACATAGTTCTTGGTCCAGGTGTTCCAAAATGTCTACTTAATACATACAAGGAAAATAGTCCCATTCTGGAACAGGCACCTCTTAATTTTTGTTGTTTTGTTTTTAAATCAGTTGTTGGGAGCAATCTGAGAAAAGTACTGGGATGCTGTGATTCTTTTAGGGGGTTTCAAGAAGAAATGAAGTTTCGATCATTTTAACCTTATGATGGGCAAAATGAGAGAGTCTGGGTTTAGTAGAGCATCTACATGTTCTTGGTCTCATAGTACATATTACTTGGGGTTGTTGTGTATGAGGCAATCATGTTTGAAAAATCACATTAGTTCTCTGAAGCATCATTTTGTTTTGTTGTTGATCTATCTGTGACAAAGAGTGATCACTAACATCTAAGAAAGGTCAGACTGAAAAGGACACAGTGACAGAAAGCTGAAGTATTCAGTAGCTAAAGGAAGATTAACTTCAGTCATGCAATTGGAATCAGGCTCTGGGGTGACAGGCTGCATACAAGTTATTGTGCCTTGACAGCAAATTGTTGTCTCCAGGAAAAAGTTAGCAAGGTCTGAGAACATTTTGAGCAGCACTCTACAAAGGGGCTATTGACATATAAGTAGTACTGCTGGTATTTTGTAAAACTTCCTACTTTGGACAGAAAACTCACATCACAAATGCATCTGGCTTACAGTGCCAGCAGTGCAGATCTAAGGGTTAACCCCAGATTCCACTGAAGAACTCAGTGTTGTTCTGATGCTACAATCCCAGGCACTTCTGTGGATCAGTATTTCTAAACAAGGTCCAGGAAACAAACCTGGCATCGCATGTTAAGGGATAAAGTGCCAAGCAGAGTAACTGAGTACTGAATGTATGATTCTTCCATCTTGGCACGGATCTTACCCACTCAGACACTCGATCAGGTCCTCCACAAATATTCATGGGGCATGAGATGCAAAGTAAATAATAATTGAGTATTATTATTCTTTCACATGTATTTAGTATGCATATGCATGAGTGTATGCACATTGGAGAATACATTTGTGCAGCTTATTGAGGCCAGAGGTAGGTTATTTTTTTTCTAATACATTTCACCTTGTTCCTCTGTAGATATAGTTAATTAAAAAGTGTCTTTTAAAGAAGTTTTGAGTTAATACAATAATTGACTATAAAGTACACAAAGTTCTTCCATAGCTTTTAACCCTGTGCATGCTCAATTTGTAGACCTACCAAGACTACATATTATCTAAAGGGTTATGAATTTGCTGGTGAAACCCCACTCACAACATTACCAAATCTATTATCTACACAAGAGTTCAGCACCAGTGTTGCATCTTCCTGACATTTGCTTTGTTTCCCTTAGCTTAATTCAAATACAGAATTTTCAATTCTGCTGCTGTTTTCAGCTTTTAGTTTTATTGATTTTTTTTGTTTTTCATCTAGATTCTATTGGCTTCTATAATTTTTAATGCTTCTTTATTTTGCATGTTAATTTGCTTTTATTTTCCTAGTCTTTTCAGATGAAAATTTGGATGATTGATTTTTTTTCAATCTTCCTCATTTTCTGGAAACACTCAATGAGCACATTTTATTCTAAGCATTTACTGTTTTAGCAATACATTTGATATTATATTTCTATTTTAGTTTAATTTAAACATTTTTATTTCTCTTGAGACTGCTCTGCTGATCTAAGTGATGGTAGAGATGCATTGTTTATTTTTTAAATGTTTTGGAATTTTTCTAGTGTCTTTCTTTTGTATTTCTAACTTAATTCCTTTGTGATATGAGTGTAGATGTTACATGATTATTATTCTCTCAGATTTGTAAAAAAGTTCTTACAGCAGATAATGTGGCTTGTACTGAACGCTCCAGGCGTTCAAAGAATGAGGAGCTCTGCCCTTCAAACGGGGCAGTCTATAGCCACCGTTTAACTTCCTTGATACTGCTGAGTCTGACTATGTCCTGGTTTTATGTCCACAAGATCTGTTCTATTTTTAATAGAAGAAAATTAAAGTATCTGATTATAACAGTAAATCCATCTACTTGCTCTGAAAAGTCTATTAGTATCTGTCTCATTTATTTTTACACTACTTAGTCTGTATGTCTATCATATACAGATAGGAGTTTTGACTCTTTTTGTACTATTGACTTCTTTATTTTTACAGAATGTCCCCCCTCTTTGTCATTTTTAATTTCTTTTGAAGTCTTGATTTTTCTGAGGTGACATAGGTATCTTTTATGCCTACATATTATAGTTCTTATTCGATGAGTGTTTTTATAGACCATGTATATCTGAATCCTGGTTTTGATCCATTCTTTGAACTTTTATTTAGAATACTTAGACCATTACATTTTTTTCTTATTCCACTTTCATTTTGTTGTACAAAACAAAAGGGACAATCGTAGGGAGATGATGTTATTTTTTTAAAATACTGGAATCAGGCAGCCCAGGTATGGGAAAGGGATCCATAGGCAGGTAAGAGAGTCAGAGACAGCCCCCACTCTATTTGTTAGAGGCCCCACATGAAGAACAAGCTGCACTGCTGCTAACTCTGTATAGGGATCCTAGGTTCAGCCTCTGAATACACAGTGGTTGGTGGTTTAGTCTTTGTGGGCTTCCACGGTCCCTGTTTAGTTTACTCTGTAGGTTTTCTTGCGGTTAGACCATTAAAAGTTAACATGCTCATTGTTGTACCTAAATTCTTATTTGCTTTATTTATTATTTTCATGTTTGTTGGCTTAAAACTGTCTTTCTGCTTATATCTCCTAAAATTTCATTGGTAATGGTTTTATTTGAGTATTTTATGATCCTACTTTTTCTTATTTTTATTGTATCAATTGTGTTTAATTTTTGTCTTGTTTAGTAATTACCTTAGAGTTTGAAATATACGCTAACAGCTTGCCAACACAGCTTTCAGAAAACACTATATAGCATCACAGGCAATGAAAACATCTTGTAATTACAAACAACCCTAATACTTCCCTAGTATCATTTGCATCATAATTTCCACTCATTTTAATTACATATAGTACATGTGTATGTATAGCATAACATGTGCACATAATAATTCCTACATAGGAATTGGAATTATTCCTATTATTATGCTTAGATTTATTTTTTTCTTTTTTAGACCTATTAAGAATGAGGAAATACTAGAGGTCAGAGAAAGACTCAGTTGACTGTATGCTGCACTTGAGTTTTCGAGTTTGTATCCCCAAGACTCATATAAGAAACCAGCTGTGGTGGTCTAAGCCTGTAACCTCAGTTCTGGTGGGCAGTGAGAAACAGGTATATTCCAGAAACTCATTTGTCCAGCCAGCATAGTTGAGTCATGAACTTCGGGTTCTTTGTAAGTCTCTTTCACTGAAAAAAAAAAAATAGGTTGAAAGCAACCAAAAAAGACATTCTATGTTGCCCTGTGGCCTCTACATATGCTTGCACATACATGGACCTGAATGAACAGGTGTGCATATACATAACACATTGGGAATATACAAGTTTTTTTAGAGATAAAAAGCTAAATTTCATTATTGTTATATATTTTTGAAGTTTTTATATTTCTTTATTTCTTCCAAGACCTAGACCTGAAAATGAATCCCTAAGGTTTTAATTATCATAAAATCTTTTAGTGTCCTTTCAAAGAGGGATGTCATGTCAGTACATATTTCATTTTCTTCTTGTTTATATAATTTCTGAGTGGAAATGGATATCCTTTTGTTAATTTGTTCCTCCATCCATATGTGCAGTGTATTATTTTTTCTTCTTGCTTTCCTCAATGTTCTTAATTTTATCCTTGGTGTTTTGGGAGGTTTAGTATAACTATCTACATGTAGTTGTTTGTACATTTCTTTTTGCTTGGTGCTGTCCTAGTTTTCTGTGGTTTACTAACAGATTTTTTTCAGGGAATTTTTGGTCATTAGTGGTTTGCCAGCTGCTTTATGCCTTTCCTCTCTTTCTGAGTTTCCTATTACGCATATATTACTGTTTTGAAATTACTACACAGTGTATTTTTCCAGTTTCTTTCCTCTTTGCTGTTAAGTTTGGAAGTTTCCATTGTTATATCTCAACTTCTGCCATTATTTCCTGAGACATTTCCAACCTACATGTGACCTACATAGGACCCTCTCAAAAGTCTTCTTTCTGTGATTTTTCTTTAGAACCATTATCACCCAATTTGCACTGTTCATGTGTTCTTATGTGACGTTTGTGTCTTCCATCAGAGCATTTAGCATATTCATCAGAGGTCTTTAAAGTACTAGGTCAAACATACTCATCACTTTGGAATATACTTTTGATGCTGGTTCAGTTCTTCCAAACTCTGATTTTTGCCTTGTAATTTATCTAGTGTCTTCAGGTCATGGACTTCACCAGTGCATCTCCATTTTTAATTCTTACTTCCTTGAGTGTGTCAATTTGCTTAGAGAGGGCTGGAGTTGGTAACACCTTCTCCTAGGTCACTCCTCTCTCATAAAACTGCATTAGAGTAGGCTCTGCTTAAACCATTTCTTCCGGGCACAGACTGTGTTAAAAAGAACAGAAGGTTTGAGATATTTCAAATTGATTATGTTCTCTTCCTGATGCAAGTTGAATAAAAGACTACTTCTCCAGTATCATGATGAGGACTTTGTAGAAATCAAGAAAGTAAAGCTAAGAAAAGAATGGAGCCTTCCGATGATTTCATCACACTGAAGAGTTTGATTTTCAGAGGGATATTAAGCCTCCAGTAACTCACTAGTTGCAGTTTAGGATGTTGTCTACAGACATTGGTTTCATCCGAGAATTCCGCTATTAAATTTTTGCTCTGATGTTTATTCCTGCCTATATGTCTGTGTTTAGATGTTGTGATTTGCCTTGTGCCTTCAATTCTTTGATGGATTACATACTTTAAAATGTGTTTAGCTTTTTAAAAAAGTTTGAATAAATATTATATAATAATATTTATATATGTAATATATAAATAATATGTTATTATATATTACATATAAATAATATATTATATTATATTTATTTACATAATGTATATATGTATGTATTATGTATGTATGTATGTATGGTTATGTATGTATATGTATATTTTTACATATGTTTGCTTGTATGTATGCATTGGGTGTCTGTGTATCTGTGTGGTGTGTGTGTGTGTGTGTGTGTGTGTGTGTGTGTGTGTGTATGTGTGTGTGTGTTACTGAGCCCACATATATTGCAGGACAACTTGAGGAATTCAGTTCTCTCTTTCCACCATGTTGACCCTAGAAGTTAAACCTTCGACACCATGGCAAATGCCCTTCTCACAAGCTTTTATTCATCTCTGTTGTTAGGATGTAGTTGAGACTTCTAAATCTCTTATATGTCACATATCCTGTGTTTTTTCTTTTTAAAGAATATCTTTATCTCACAGTTGGGACATGCTTTCATTCTTATTTGGTTACAGACTACAACCAAATTACAATGCACAGTGGGATAGTAATCTTCAAGTTCTTCTCAATAGGCTGCAGAGCCCACAACATAGACCACAGAAACCATAGCAATGCTATGTAACTTCAAAATTCTTGTCACCATGCATGAGAAACACTAGACTATAAAGGAAAGGAATGAAGATGGAGGACAGGGAATATATACTGCAAACTGGATATTATTGAACTCAGATGGTTCAAGAAAATTGCCCAAGGCCACACTGAAAATCTGTAGGGAAGCCAACACTTAAACTTCACAAATCTCTCTTTCAAGCCTTCTGCTATTTTTCTTTAGACAGAAAGGAATCCCCTGGCTGTAGAAGCTATAAACAGGATCCTGATCCCAGGTACTTACAAGAAAGCAGAGAGAGGCAATCTTGTTATTGATAAGACATAGAAAGGAATGAAATGGAATGTGTTGTTTACTGCCTACTACAGAAAACAAAGAAATAAGAAACATCCATCAATTCTTTCACATTGGAAACAAACTTTCTGTTGAAAAACAGGAAAGAATCTTGTACTGGATATCTACCCCATTGTGTAAGTTTTTTAGGTTTTTTTTTTTTTTTTTTTTTTTTTTTTTTTTGCTGTGGGCAGTTAGGTGGCTTTTCCTCCAGCAGGCCTTGTATATAAACTTCTTGCCAGTTTGGAAATTCTATTCTAGCCTTTGGGTTCCACTGAGAAACTAGACAATGTCTTGGGCAATTTACCATTACAATCAATGTACTTAATTTCTGCAAAGGAAGAATTGGGTGACTATAAAAATATTAAGATTGTTAAAGGTTATTGATGACAGATACTCTTGGAATTGCCAAAGTTTACCATCCTATGTCTATCAAAGATTATTTTTATTAACACTATTACCAAAATAATTTTTTCTTGTACTACTTACTATGTTCACAATCATCATCTTCATAATACCAATGCCATCACCATCATCATCATAACTTTTATCATCACCACTGTCATTATCATTGTTGCCATATTCACTGCTTCATTATCATCACAACCTGTCTTAGTCAGTGTGCTATTGCTATGAAGACACACAATAGCCACAGCAACTCTTATAAAATAGAACATTTAATTGGGCCTTCCTTGTAGTTTTAGAGGTTTTGTCTATTATGACAGGAAGCCTGGCATCATACAGGCAGACATGGTACTGGAGAAGTAGATGAGAGTTCTACATCCATATCTACAGGCTGGAGGAAAAGGGAGACATTGATACGGCTTGGGCATTTGAAACCTCAAAGTCTACCCCTAGTAACAGACTTCTTCCAACATGGCCATACCTTCTAGTCCTTCTCAACTAGTGCCAATACCAGATGACTAACCATTCAAACATATGAGCCTCAGTTCGTAATATGAGAGCAAGCACACAATGAGATTGCTATGGATTTGCATCTTTTAGGTATAGCAAAGGAATATCTTATCAGATACTAATTTTCTCTAACTGATATTTAGACAGCTTTTGTTGGAAACAGACATGGATCTGAAAATAAAAGCACATACTCCCAGTTAGTTGTCATTGAAGGTTAGTTGATAAAATTGTGTAGGATGAAATTATGATTGAATTCTTCAGATTTAAATATTTATGATCCAAACTGGGAAGTTGAACTTTTTTACTTCTATGCATAGAGATCAGAAGAGATTTCCTTGATAGTTCACAGATTATTCACACATTTTAAACATCATCCCAGATTACTCTTGTGCTACCAAAACTCATCCTTGCTGCTTTCTAAATCATTTCCTCCATTATCACACGGAGGGTCTTAGATGTGCTAGTCATTCGGCGGGTTTAGATTTACTCCATAGCAAGTAGTTCTGATTCTGTTGCGACCTCATCCCTCTGAGTTGTCTATTCCTCAGCACGTGACTGACAGTGTACCCATTAACTGATTTTAAGAAATCCTAAGGTTTAAGGCTGGCTTAGATGTTTGGTGAAGACAAAAGGTAAAAAAAATCCATACCAACACAGAGGAACCTTCACAGGCGTCTAAGTCTTTACAGTTCACAAGGCAAATGTAATTTGTTAAGATATCCAGATCAATTCTGGGAACAAGAGAAGGAGAGAGCTTGACAGTTATTATTGATAGGTGTCATGGATAGCTCTCCTGACAAGACTACTTTGAGAATTAAGTCAAAAGATGAACTCACCTCCCACATACAGTATGCTAATGGATACCAGCTCTGAGTCCAGAAAGCATTGACTGGAAATCTTATTCCACCTTTCATCGCCAACTGCCTGGATGTCAACCCAACCCCTGGAGTCATTTTTCTCATCTATAAAATTGATATGATAACTTTTCCTTTGAAATGTATAAGTATGAGTGAGATAGAATATTAAAATTACCTCTTATCAGATGGTCTGACTCAAAGGAAGTGCTTATGACACAATTGTTGAGTGCATCCTTCTTTCTCTGCACCCTGTTAGCCTTTAGCGGGCCAGGACACACATATTTTCACAGACTATTATATTTCTGTGGGGAAGATTTAACTCACATGCAGGACAAAGGAAGATAGCTAAGTACTGCCTCTTGATAAGGCTTCTCTTAAGGCATCAGCAGAGGCTCTCTCGATATTATTTTCCTTGCAATTTCAGGAAATCACAGAATGCCATGGGATGTTCCAGTACAAATTGTCTTTGACAATAGATGAAAAAGATTGGTAAGGTGAGGATTCATGGTCTAAGAAGGCAATGTGCCAGGCCTCAGGTCATTAATCTCTGGAGCTTTTATGAACTTACTCGACCACTTGGGAGAAAGGAGGATATCCAAAGAAATGCTCTACTGTGGGCCACCACAAACTACATATGAATATTTCAAGTAAACTTATATTTTTCAAGTTTCTGAATGAATCTTATCAGATGGGGATACAAGCTTGGAGATGCTTGTTTTAAAACTTTGCAGTCTACCAAATCTGACTCAGAGCTCCAGACTCATCACAAATATCTGTTAGATAATTTGTCTCTCCCTTTGGGTTATGAAAACTTTGTTCTTCCCCCATCTGTTGATTAATGATCCCATAATTTTGGTACCATTATAGTGAATAAAGACGCATAAGAGATCATTTTTCCATTTGTCTGTGCTCCTTCCTTTTGTACCCCCAATGCAAACACTTCTCCTGCCATGAGATAAATGTGTCTGCCATTCAGAACTTCCATTTTAGTCAAGTTTAGAAATAGTTCTGTGGAAAAAAAAAAAAAAGAATAGTTCTGTGAATAGTTCTGAGGTCATGTCACATGACTCAGTCTTCCATTAGAAGCTGAATATACCAGACAAATTCAATTATCTACTAAGATTAAAATATCCCTTTGCCATAAACTGACTCAGATATCTTTCAGTTTCAGAAAATCATGTAGCCAACTGTCTTCTCCTTTCCCAGGGCCTGAGATATTTTCCTTGAATTTGTTCACTGGGGTTGAGGTATGCAAAAAGCACATAAGAAAGTTATTATTGTTTGGTATCTTCTAGGTATGTCATGGAATGTCTTATAAGAAATTCACTTTTTCTACCAATCCCTGGTCACATAGGCTATGTCTCTGTTTTGGTTGTAAACTGACTTGTTCTCCACATCAAGATAGTTTAATTTCTGTTTAGCATTCTCAACAACTCCAGTTAGAAATCACCCATGATTTATTCTATATCTTTCTTCAGTGGCATTAATAGGCACAATTTCTTTTCTCTCTTTTTTCCTTCCTTCCTTCCTTCCTTCCTTCCTTCCTTCCTTCCTTCCTTCCTTCCTTCCTTCCTTTTTTTCTTTTTTCTTTCTTTCTCTCTCTCTTTCTCTCTCTTTCTTTCTCTCTTTCTTTCTCTCTCTCTTACTTTCTCCCTTTCTTTCTGTTTTATGAATTAGGACATTCCTCTACTACAGAGTTAACATCCAGCTCTTCCTTTTTTCTTTGGATTTTGAGACAAGGTCTGATTAAGTTGCCCAGGGTATCCCTGAACTCATATTGTAGTCCTGGCAAGGCTTGAACTTGTAATCATCCTGTCTCCACCTTCCAAATAGCTTAGATCATATGCCTATGCTACAAAGTCCAGCATATGTAACACATTCAGAGATATCTTTAAGAGCCTAGGCCAAGCAATATGCAGTCATCAATCTTGTTCCATTACTAAGCCTCCTAGGCAGCCTTCCTCTTGTAGGTTTCATTGTTTCTTTTGAGAAGGATGTTAGAATGTCAGAAGCCTTAATAAAATACCACCTGAATTTTAAAAGACTTGTAGTAACTTTTATAATAGTACTACCAAGGTTCCTACATTTGTGAGAATAAAATTTTCCTTTATATTCCCATCTTAGACAATTGGGTAGGCTCATACTACATTATTAACTTTTATCAAAAACTGCCCTCCTTTAATTTCCCATGGCTTTTGGTAGGATGGGGTCATTTAACAATTTCCATCACAATTTTCCTACTCTGCAATGTCTTGAATCTTCAGGGAAGCTTCCATGTTAACATTCCCTCTTGACATGATTAATGATTAGCTTTCAATTACTCCACAACAATGGAGATTCCATTATGAGGGTCTATAGTATCCCAGTTTGCAATTATTAAGAAATTTTCTTATTTTTTTTCAAACTAGAGAGTGCACAGAATTTTACTTCTCTGTAGTAGGAAAAAAATGAAAATGAGAAACAGCTCAGGGAACAGGGTTTGAAATAAATAAAACTCTGCAAAGGGATTTAAGACATACCCTCAGAAAAATTTGTTAAGTGTACATTTGAAAGTGTTCTAATTACAAATGTAGCTCTGAGACCCTAATTGTCCAAGCCTGCAATAATCAGCTGTGTTCTGTATAATCAAAATGAACAGACACTTGTCTGGTGGACCACATACTCTCTTTAATCTTCTTCCTAAGCATGCCATCAGGAGTATAGCAACATCAATTTAAAAGCATCTAGTAGCTGAGTAAGTGGAAAATAAATGCCTAGTTATGTTCCTAAAGAGAGAAAATAACATAGATACCACCTTTTATACTTGGCTTTCTATCTAAAATGTGAGATCTCACACGTGAAGCACCAGTAATTAACCTAATGGCATGAAGAATGGAAATTTCAGGGATGTAAGATTTATTTGTAGCATCCTCTGTTGGCTCTTACTTGGTTGGGCATCCCTAATGCTGTATTCACAGCACTTGTAACACATTATACATCTGTAAAACTGCTGGGTAAGTGGATAAAGGACAAAAGAGTAAGAGTAATTGTGTCGCCATCCTGGACTAACTCATGGCCATGCTATCAGGTCATATTTTTTTGGTGGAATTCAACAGGAAACAGAAGTTTTTCAAGAAGAAGTTTAGTTCTGGTGTTTGGAAGTGGAGACCAGCGATGAAGCACAGTCAGGTTGTTAGCAAGGGCTTTCTTCTTGGTATTCAGACAGCTACCTAGCTTTTATTTTTTTCTTTTACATAGGGTTTCCCTATCCCCATGGCTGGACCAACAAATGGTTATACAAACCAGACTGGCCATAAACTCATAAAGATGCAACACTGCCTCCGTAGTGCCAGAATTATAGGTTTACACTACGGTACCTTGTGACGGCTGGCTTCTTACAGTATCTTCTTGAGATAGAAAAGGAACTTAGGTCTTCTCCTTCTTTTATGAAG
>JADRCD010212373.1:0-13227 GCA_019843815.1 Montemys delectorum | reverse complement strand
ATATGATTATTAAAAGGGCACAAATATTCAAGACATAGCAATTATAGATCCTAAATATAATAATTCCTTGTGAGGGGAAAGAGAAATAAAAGCTTTAGAAGTAGGCAAAGACAGTTATATGAAAATAATGCCTTGTCAAAAGGACCTCTCTTTTCCTTCTCTTCTTTTCTCCCTCTAACTCCCTTTCTTATTGTCTCTCTCACTCTATTATCTCTCTCCTTCCCTTAAGTCTCTCTGTTTCTATCTCTTCTCTTTCTACCCCTTCTCTTTCCTTCCCTCCCTCTTCATCTCTCTCTTCCCATCTCTCTCTCTTCCTCCCTCTCCCTTTTCCTCTTTCTTCTTTCCCTGCTACTCATTTACTGGTAGGTGTTTAGGTTTGTGAAGCAATTTTCCCCATTTCACTTGTATTTTCTTTTAAGTTCATAACTGGCCTTCGACCTAGCGCTGCTGTGCAAAAGAAAGAGTGGGGAGACTGACCTCAAGAGTGTGCAGGCAAAGACTGGAATAAGTCTCATCCCACTAAGTTTGTCTTAAAAACACTAAAAAGATGTCTGAAGAACAGGCAAGTCCTGAGCAAATCAGCACACATTGGGAGAAGTACAGATAGCGCCATAGTTACACACTGAGCGTAGGAGAGATGACTCACCCCTTCAAATAGTGGGTAAGTATCCTTTATACACCACAGGAAAGGGTTAATGAATAAATACTGCCGAAAGAGGCAGGCACTAACTATAAACTTAAAAGTAAAATTGCCTCTGGAATAAATGCTGTAGAATAAGTTGTCAGAGGACTGAAGAGAATATCTGAAGGTCTTTTGGAATTATCCAGAGATGACAGACAGTGGCAGGGAGTAGGAAACAATTTCGTAATCCCAAACCTGAACTTTATATCTAAAGTTTAGTTTGACAAAGTGGTTGCCTTTATTCAGCATCTATTTTATTGCTGTTTTTTTTGCTTTGTATTCCTCCATTCATTCCCATCATATCTGTTGATTCTGAATAAACATGTTTCTCCCTCTCCCTTCCCCTCTCCCTCCCCCCCCTCTCTCTGTGTGCATGTAGTTAACTATTTGGGCCAATGCTTATGATGACTGATCTCATTTCTCAGAGATTTCCGGTGGATGAGAAAGGACCATGGCATCAACATCAAGGTAGGCCAGAAGTTGCCTCTCAGTTCCATCTCTTCCCTCCTGTGTGCCTTTAGGAGGATTGCTGAAACTCTTGATCCACTCCCTTGGTTGTTGGAGTTATGTGCATTGCTATTGTGTAAGCTGCAGAAGAGAAAGTTCTGATAGAAGGTTTAAAGGTATTCCTTTTATGTGTGTGTTTTTATCTTTGTGACTTTGGGTTTTCTATTTTGACTGATGTGAAAAACACATGTGCATAACTAGAATACAAAATTAACCCACTTGGCACTTTGTATTCTGTGTCCAAGCCTTTGGTATCACTTTTCTGTTAACATGAACCTTAGTATGTGTGAATTTTGAATCTTTAGAAAACTAACAATCTGTTAGGTGTTAAAAATATTCCTGAAGAGTAGATTCTTGGGGTGCTTAGGCAGTGGCATAAGTGTTTCCTGTATCACAGGGAGTGTGAAAGATGGACTTCTGTGATGGGAGCAGATACAGTCTGAAAAAGAGAGTGCAGAAACCAGAAGGTTAGCCTAGCAGTGCATCTTCAAATTGCCTCATCCTAATTCACCCTTTGCTCTTTGACATTCTGATTCTACCTCCTTCTTAGAGAAAGATAAAGAGATGTAGGGAGAAAGGAGAGGGAGATTCAGGGAGAAAAGAGAGAAAAAATAAAAATTAGTAATATTACCCTTCTAGGATAAGAAATAAATAGCCTTACAACTTTAAGGACCTTTGATATAATCACTATGGATAAATTTGTTGGGCTTTTTTTTTTTAGACACAAACAACCCAAATAACCTAATTAAAAATGAGGCACAGAGCTAAACAGAAAATTCTCAATAATGGAATCTCTAAAGGCTGAGAAACATTTCAAGAAATGTTCAATGTCCTTAGTCGTCAGGGAAATGCAAATCAAAATGACTCTGAGATTCTACCTCATACACATTAGAATGGATAAGATAAAAAAATTCAAAGGACAGAGCAAGCTGGCATGGATGTAGAGCAAGGGGAACACTTCTACACTGCAAGTGGGAATGCAAGTTTGTACAACCAATCTGGAAATCAATTATGACACTTTTTCAGAAAATTGGGAATAGTCTTACCTCAAAATCTAGCTATACCACTCCTGGGCAAGTACCCAGGATATGATGCTTCAGCATACCACAAAAATACTTGCTCCACTATGTTCATAGCATCTTTATTCTTAATGGCCAAAACCTGGAATCAATGAAAATGTGGTTCATTTACTCAATAGAATACTACTCAGCAGGAATCATGAAATTTGCAAGCAAATGAATGGAACAAGAAAATATTCTGAGTGAGGTAACCCAGATGCAAAATGATATGTATGGTATATACTCACTTATAAGTAGATATTAACCATAAACTATAGGATAACCACCCTACAATCCACAGACCCAAAGAAGCCAAATAAGAAGGAAGGTCCAAGGGAGGCTGGTTAAACCCTTCTCAGAAGGGGAAATAAGATATCTGAAGTGGTTGGATGAAGGGAAATGAATAGGAGAAGGGAGAAGGGAGCAAGATTGGGGGGGGATCAACTATAAGGAAAGCTGGGGAGAGAAAATGGATCAGCATAGGGGAGGGTTCGAGTATCTCTAGAATGTGCCAGAGACCTGGGATGGAGGTAGGATGGCAATGGAGGTGACTAGTTGAAACTCCTAGAAGTGGGAGATATGGAGTATAAAGTTGCCAGACAGGACTCCCAGAGGAGGGATTGAAAACAGTAACCCACCCACAAAACTTTGACCCCAAGTGTGTCCTGCCTACATAATGTACAGGGACAAAGATAGATCAGACACAGAGGGAGCAGCCAAGCCATGATTGGCCAATATTGAGACCCAGGCTATAAAAAAGAACCAGTCACTAAAATGACACTGTTATGCTTGCAGACATGATCCTAACAGAACTGTCCTCTAAGAGGTTCCACCCAGCAGGTGATATAAACAGATGCAGAGACTCACAGCCAAACATGAGATAGAGCTAGCAGAGTCTTATGGAAGAGTTGAGGGTAGGATTGAGGGACCCCAAGAGAACAGGGACTCTACAAGAAGACCTAGAGTCAAGTGATCTGGATCTTTCCGACTCCCAGAGACAGAATGACCAACTAAAGATGGATCATGGGATAGACATAGTCCCTGCCCCAACACATATATAGCAGATATGCTGCATGGTATTTATGTGGGTCTCCCAACAACTTGAGTGGAGCTTTTACCTGAATCGGTTTCCTGCCTGTGGATCCTGTTCCTTTAACAAGGCTGCCCTGTCTGGCCTCAGTGAGAGAAGATGAGCCTAGTCCTGCAGGGATTTGATGTGACAGAGGGAGCTGACACATAGAGGAAGCAGACTCTCCCTTCTCAGAGGAGAAAGGGAAGAGAGAATTTGGGGAGGAACTTTGTAAGGAATAACTGGGAGGAGGAGTTCTGATAGGATGAAAATGAATAAATAAAATAATTTTTAAAAGAAAACTCAGGATGTATTTTATTTATAGTTTATTACTTTGTTTATGCCCATTTGACATTGTATTGAGAGAATTCTCTCCCGACATGGAATATTCTTAGAATATAATTTTTTTAGTTAATGAATATTCTTTATTGAAATATTTATCAGATTCTACATAGTTAACAAAGATTTAGGTTGTTACCAATAATTTTCTGCTGTAAATACCTCATGCTGAAGTAACTGCCTTGCAGATGGAGCTCTATCTACAATTCTTCCTTTGGGTATATTTCAAACAGATTAATCAATCAAAATATATACATATTTTAGGGATTTTTGATACTTCTTCCCAAATTATGCTTTGCAAAAGTTTATTTTTATTGGGAGCACTAGAACCTTCTCACTGAACTCTTGTCCAGCTTTTGTGTGTGTGTGTGTGTGTGTGTGTGTGTGTGTGTGTGTGTATGTGTGTGTGTGTGTCTGTTTGATAATTAAACATCTTTAATCAATGGGCCAAACCTTCAGTTGTTCCTATGAACTTTTTTCCATTTGTCTGATTCTTTCTCCTTTAAATTTTCTTAACCACTTCATTTTTTTAGGTGTATCTCTTTTTCTATGGATTTTTAAGTATTTTTAAGTATCTGACAGCAAATAAAACACCAGAAAAAGGGAATTGGATCTAGAAAGAAAAATAAAGAAGACTGAGAGAGATAGGATATTAGGAACATGGGATATTTTGTTCTTAACTTTCCCTCTGCACACAGGAAGATTCTCCTGTAAAAACAGGCTGGGGATCCTTAATGTAGACAGAAGGTGAATTAGATGGATTCCACTATTGCTGGCTCACTACTCCCATGGTGTCATGCAGTCAAAAGGTATTTAGAAGTCAGAAGTGAAATTGTACAAATCCATCATGAGTACTGCCTTCAAGGTGACCTCCAGGGGGGTGGGATGCAAGATGGATGTCTGGTAGTTGGGACAGAAATTCTAAGGGGAGTTGCAAGTAACAGTGATTGCCTCTGTGGGAAGCTTGGAAGGAGCACAGCACAGGAAGATGAGCTGGCAGAGGAATAACACCCTCTCTGAGAGTTCAATGTCATTTCGCAAACACTCCTAATATCTCTTAGTGTTCTTTATGTGGTAGGACAACCTTTGCTCTGTCCTTAATTGTGTGACATTGATTGTAACATGACCAAGGGAGTCCCAAGGAATCACTGTAGAGCCCAGAAGTCAAGGTAAAACTAAGAGCACCACTAAAAGAAAAAAAAAAACAAACAAAACAAAACAAAACAAAACAGGCCAATCAATCAAACAAAAACATTAACTTAGCATTAAAGAAAGAGGTGCAAGAAAATCTGTTCATTTGAGTCTGTATTTGCAATCCAGAACTATGCCTAAAAGCTATGAGATGATGTCTGGACATGACAACTGGTTTCATACTGAAGTCTCATCTCTATGGTGGAAAACAATGGCATCCTCAAGGAATCCAATAGAGTTGACTGGAGTCCTTTGAAACACCAGTTCGCCATCAGATTCCTACTGTACACACTGCAAAACTTTTCTGGGTCTGAATTATGTGAAGACTGAGAGTTTAATTTTTTGTTTGTTTGCTTATTTGCTTGTTTTTTTTTTTTTAACGTCGAATTGTTTATGAGGTTGATGGATGCTAGCATCCAAATCAGTCTTAAAAACTCCAGTATTCTAAGATATTGTTCACATTAACTGAGACCATATTAGATGCTGTACATTGTGCAGGACACTAAAATGTGCACACCAAAGGGTATTGAGATTAGTGACCTAGTGGGGTAATGGTTGATAAGTTCTACACACTACACACACACACACACACACACACACACACACACACTTGCACATGCACACACAAACACGCACATGCACACACACACACACATGCACACGTGCACACATACACACACACCACAGAGAGAGACAGAGACAGTGACAGAGACAGAGAGACAGACAGACACACAAACAAATACAGAGAGAGAGAGAGACAGAGAGAGAGACAGAGACAGAGACAGAGACAGAGAGACAGAGAGAAGGCCTATGGCTAGGAGGTCACAGATGTCTGGAGTACTACCACTGTTGTTGTTTTGTTAAGTGGACATGTGTCGATAGGATCAGAGGTGAGAAGGAGACAACATCTGTCTCAACACTGGAAGAAACTAGGACCAGTGGAACCCAAGCACACAGGTACTCCACCAGTAAATTGGCATGGGTTCCTTCCGGTCTGTCTGGGCCAGTACCCTAAGCAAACCCACAGGAAGCTCTACTCCCAGGCACTCAAATGGGCCCAGGATCACAGGATCCCAGAATCACAGGATCACAGAGATAGCTCGACTCTGAGGAGTTCTGACACAACCAGGATCACAGGAAGGACAGGCCCCAGTCAGATTTAGCCAGGGCAGGTAGCACTAGAGATAACCAGATAGCTGAAGGCAAGCATAAAAAAAATAAGCAACAGAAACCAAGGTTACTTGGTATCATCAGAAATGAATTCTCCCACCATAGCACGTCCTGGACACACCATCACACTGGAAAAGCAAGATTCAGATATAAAACCATTTATTTTGATAATGATATAGGACTTTAAGAAAGACATAAATAACTCCCTCAAAGAAATACAAGAGAACACAGGTAAACAGCTAGAAGCCCTTAAAGAGGAAACACAAAAATCCCTTAGAGAACTACAGGAAAACACAATCAACAGGTGAAGGAAATGAACAAAACCACCCAGGATCTAAAAATGAAAACAGAAACAATAAAGAAATCACAAAGGGAGACAACCCTGGAGTTAGAAAACCTAGGAAAGAGATCAGGAAAGAGTCATAGATGCAAGCATCTACAAGAAATAGAAGAGAGAATACCAGGGGCAGAAGACATCATTGTAAACATTGACACAACAGTCAAAGAAAATGCAAAAAGCAGAAAGCTCCTAACCCAAAACATCCAGGAAATCCAGGACACAATGAGAAGACCAAACCTAAGGATAATGGTTATAGAAGAGAGTGAAGACTCCCAACTTAAAGGGCCAGTAAATATACTCATCAAAATTATGGAAGAAAACTTCCCTAATCTAAAAAAAGAGATGCCCATGAACATACAAGAAGCCTTCATAACTCCAAATAGACTGGACCAGAAAAGAAATTCCTCCTGTCATATAATAATCAAAACACCAAATGCACTAAACAAAGAAAATTTTAAAATCAGCAAGGGAAAAAGGTCAAGTAACATATATAGGCAGGCCTATCACAATTACACTAGACTTCTTACCAGAGACGATGAAAGCCAGAAGATCTTGGGCAGATGTCATACAGACCCTACAAGAACACAAATGCCAGCCCAGGCTACTATACCCAGCAAAATTCTCAATTACCATAGAAAAAAAGATATTCCATGACAAAACAAAATTTACACAATATCTTTCCACAAATCCAGCCCTACTAATGATACTAGATGGAAAACACCAACATAAGGAGCAAAACTACACTACAGAAGAAGCGAGAAAGTAATCTTTCAACAAACTGACACAAACATAATTCCACCTCTAACAACAAAAGTAACAGGAAGTAACAATTACTTTTTCTTAATATCTCTTAATATAAAAATTAATATCATCAACATATCCTAATCCATTGAAATTCAAAAGTATGAAGATTTAGAAAATTTGTTGGCTATCATCCGGTAGTCTCTCTAATTTGGTAATTGGAGAAATGGGACCAATATTGTACAAACCATATACACTTTCTGCTTGTTTGTACCTGACTATGTCTTGTTGTATACCACATAATGGTCTTGAAATCATGCTTCTCCTATCTCAGCCTCTTGATTAGTAAGATTGTTTATTTCATGTTTTTACACTATGCAATGTTTTTCAGAACAGCTTACATATTTCAAAATTATTTATACAGCCAAAAAAAAATGTAGATAATTAACTTAGGAGGTGGCTTGTAAGAGAACAACAAAGAGTGATGCTGAATTCTTTGCTTGATGTTTATAACTATTGTATTAAGTTTGAAGAAGAGGACTTTATATGTTACTCTTTCTCTGAGATGAATGCTTTTCAAAATCATCACAGCCAATGAACCAGATTCTTACCCTCACCTAATGTCTGTGTCACCCTCCAAGCAGAACCATTGTTCATTGAAACAATTGGTGAATGACTTCATGGATAGACCATCTTAATCTACACACCATTTCTTAAATGAAAGTAACCTGTTCTCTGTGGGCTGAGAATAAAGTCACTCATTCAAGTCAAATAGCTTTGACCAGAGCAGGAAATCTGTAACCAAAAATCGTGCCTACAATTCATTCCTTGGCACAGCAGAACTGTCAACTCTCAGCTTAGCTATGAAGGATGTAAATCCTTCGGTGATGTGAGGGTCATTGAAGTACAGCCTTATTACAATTAAATCCAATGTCTAAAAATTGTTCTTATTTTGGGCTTGTACCACAGTAAGAGCCAAGATTTTAAGCTCTACTAAAAACAAAACAAACAAACAAATAAACAAAAAGACTTTATCTATGTTCATTTAAAAGAAACTAGTAGTGATGTATTATTTTAAAATACACAGCTAATATGTTTGGAGTTATTTAAAATTTATATTGAGAAAAACGAATTTATTTTCAGTATTGCTGTAGATAAGTATCTACATAGACTGTTCAATTGATTGTTGTTTTATATCAAACAACTTTTATAATACTCATTTTTATTGTTACAATATTTTATAAATTTTAAAGTATATGACAAAATAAAAAAAAAGAAAGGTAAAAGAACAAAACAAAACAGGTGTGTGAGTAGCCAATGTGTGGAAACATCTTTATATACAGAGTTATAGCTCACATAGCAGTACAGAATTACGAACCTTTTTTCTGTCATCTTGTAAGGTGATCTATATTGAATATTGTTATATTGTTATATATTGTTATTTATTATTTTTTTGTAATCTTGCCCAGATTTAAAACTAAACTAGTGAATTGGGATGTACAAAAAAAAATGGGCATGTGTCAATGGCCTTCTAAATATTTATGTTTATAGCCACAGATTAGCATGTCGCCAAGCTTGGGTCCCAGGAGAAACTTCTTTTTATCATGGATGAGGGTTACTGCAGAGACTTTGAGTTGATCAAAGTGTTGCAAATATGTGACTATTGAATATTCCTGCCTAAATGGGACCCTTTGTCACCTTCTCCATGCTGGCAGAAGGAACAACGCCCTCTCTGATAGTTCAATGTCATTAAACGCAATGACAAGGAAAAGAGGAGGAGTGGACACAGAATATAAAGCAGGACAGTTTGGAGAAAATAGCTACGAAAGGCTATTTTCTGGATAGGCTGTATCTCCTGTGACTATGAACACACAACACGTACATCTACACAACCATCATAGACATAGATACACACATGAGAACACACATAAACACATAGACACACATGTACACATGCACATACATATACACATACATACCTGCATACACACAAACTTACAGATTTACAATCATGTACATATGCATCCACACACACATACACATGTGCAAGCAAGCAGGTACTTATGCACATAAACACACACTGACATGAACACACAGGCACTTACCAACACACATAAACATGCACACATGCATACACCCACACACACACACACAAACACACAGAAATGCAACCACACACATTTACATGCACAGACACACAAGCACACATGCACAAACAAGCATATACATATGCACACGTGCTCATATACTCACAGAAGCAGGAAAGTGTGAAAGAGCTTTCTGGAAAAAGAAGGGATCTATAGGGAAAAGATAGGAGATAAAAGAATGATGAGGTGAAAAATGATCAGAATATGTTGTCTACAGCTAGGAAATTGTCAAAAAATATTCTAAAGTTGAAAGTGGTGACGGTTTCACAATCTTACAGATGTGCTTCCCTGGCTGCCATTGGATTGTCCAAATGGCTTACTGTGTACTTTGTGAATTACTTATCGATGAACATTTTATTCCTTTTTTTTAAGAGTGAGAGACTAAGATTTGCATACCTCTTAGAAAGTTGGAAAAAAAAAAAGATAGAACAAGAGCCCTTGGAATTCCCAGCCAGGGCTGTCCAGTATGATGCCATTGCTACAACTAGTTCATCCTAAGATTATCTGATTCAGGATCCTAATTATGGCTGGCTATTCAGGAGCAGGCCGCTCACTAATTTTATTTGTGGGTGTCTTAGTTAGGGTTTTACTGCTGTGAACATATGCCATTGCTGTGGCAAGTCCTAAAGGGACAACATTTAATTGGGGCTGGCTTACAGGTTCAGAAGTTTAGTCTATTCTCATCTAGGCAGGAACATGGTAGAGTCTAGGCAGGCATAGTGCAGGAGAAGCTGAAGGGGTAGAATACTGCACCAGAATACTGACTAGCAGAGCACTGACTCCTAGGCAGCAAGGATGAAGGTCTTAAGCCTATACCCACAGTGATACACCTATTCGAGCAAGGCCACACCTACTCTGACAGGGCCACACCTTCTAATAGCATCACTCCCTGGGCCAAACTTATACAAACCATCACAGTGGGTTTACCAAATTCTGTGCTCCTACAGGTCGTACTGGAAGCACAATGCCACATCAGTTAGGTAAAGTTTCTGGCAAGTCAATGTTGGAGTCACTTTCATTTTCACCTCTGTACTTTACAAAAGCTTGATGGCAACTGGAGTTCCTGAGAGTGGTCAATGCCTGAAAAGGTCTGTGATCATACAGGCAAATAAATAGGGAGAGCAAGAATGAGAAAAGAGGGAACCTGCAGGCCCCCACTTCGATGTCCATTTCAATGAGGCCAGAACACAATCCATTATTTCCAATGCAAAATTCCTGGCTATGGCCCAGGCCACTCAGCTGTTGGCTTAGCACAGGCTAGAATTCCTGCAGACCTCTTCCAGGTGTTGCTGCCTTTACTCTGGACTTCTCCCCAGCCTGACAGGTGCCTTTTCAGGTGTACATGGGAGTCTGGATTCTAATTCTCACCACAGAAAATCGAGTGGCTACTTTTTCCTGATTTCTGCCTACATTAGAGAGAAAAGGCTGACAGTGGAACCTGAGCCATGAAAACAACACAGGCGGGTGGTGAATGAATGCAGATGGTCCCCCTGGAGCTTCCCTGAGAGGCCCTTTGTTTGTTTGTGAACAAAGATAAGAGGAGGCTCAGGGCTGCCAGTCCCCCAATAGCAGCAGGCATGGCTGAGTCCAAGTGTCTCTTGTCAACTCAATTCTCATTTCTCTGCTGGGCTTCTGCTCCCCAAATTCCCATTCCCTCTTTTCTTCTCACAGAAAGGTACAATAAACGTTACTATTATATACTTTTGGTAAGCATCATTTGTTTCAACTTTAACAGCATTCCTATGTTGGGGACATTATCACTATATTTATTTTGCACGGGAAGCATTTCAGAGTTGGGAAACAGAGCAACTTAGCTACAAGTATAAAACAGCTTTTGTCTCCGAAAGAAAAAGACAACATATTCTAGAGTTAAACTCAGGTGACCATGAACCAGAAGCACAGATTCAGGGTACCTCAAAGACCATGTTTCAGCGTGATAACAATTTCATGGCATTTTTATAGTTCCAGAACATAAGAAAGTCATAAATTGACTTGCTTTTCAAATATATTGGTAGGAAATATGAGGCAGGCAAATTCCAGTAAAGCACAGAAATCCCTGCTGTGGGTTTCACATACTATCTGATAATATAAGTTTGGGGGTTGGTGGAAGCTAGTGTTCTGTTAATACATCTCAAAAGACTCTTCTGATAGTCTGAGAACATTGGGTCAGACACAGAGATGAGGAATGAAAGGCTTCTAAGAATTTAAAGATAGCTCGAGGTCTGCCACATTCCAAACACTCACAATAAGGAACTCCTGTTGGTCTATCAGGGTTAGAGAGTCTTTAACATAGAGGTGACTTTTCTCTTGGAACTTCAGTCCATATCTTTAACATCCCAGACTGACAGGTAACAGAACCCAGACTCAGCCTCAATACTAAGGTCACACTTAAGGATAAGTGGAAATGTCAAAGTTTATAATGAAATATTTGAAAATATTGTCCAGAGATTTACTTCTTAATACAACTCTTTCTAATCTATTTTGTACAGTTGGTTTCTACTCATTTATTTATTGGCACATACCGTTACGTTTTGCTTTTTAATGAGCTGTTTTGATATGTTAGCATCATAAACTGTTGGTATCATAACTATACATGATTGGCTTGTCTGAATAACACTGTTTACAATGTGCGTATATTTCATAATTCACACCTCCAAACATTGGGTCTGTGTTTGTGTAAGATTTATTTTGGGACAATGGGTGATGATTCCCCCAACTATCTTTTTACATACAACCGTGTGTTATTTTTCTTATGGTTGTGACAAAAATGCATGAAAGAAACTACTTTACAGAGGAAGAATTTCTTGTGGTGTCAGTTGAAGAGACAATAGCCTACTACAGCAGGGAAGACATGTCAGCTGGGGCCAGCTTGGTTTCTGTCAGACATAGCAGAAACTTGGTGGTATGGCTTTCTCTCTCTCTCTCTCTCTCTCTCTCTCTCTCTCTCTCTCTCTCTCTGGTGAATCAGAAAGCAGAAAAAAAGATGCTGGTAAGAATTGGCAATCCATTGTTAATTCATAAAGCTATTACCTCTGGTGGCCCACTTCCCTGTGTGAGGATGCTCCTCCTCCTAACGGTTTAACGTCTTCCCCCCCCCCCCCCCCACCAAAGCATCACCATCAGGGAACAACTTGTTCCAACACAGGAGCTAGTGAGGACAGTTTACATCTAAACTGTCACAACAACAATGTGCAAGTATCAATTTCCAATAGTAGCAATAGGACAGTGTTTTCAATAATGACTACATTTACTTCATAGGAAGATTCACATCTTAACAATTGTTTCCTTTATATGGGTACATATTTGGCTTATATGTCTTATTTATAGGGCTATCACTGCACATGTGTTTGCATATATCGATGTTTGAATATGTTAATTTATTTGCATCTGTGTGTATTGTCACAAAATACAGCTGTATATACAACTGCACAAAGCCATCTGCTAAAATAATCAATGCGAAGTAAGTCATACTGCAGGGGCCACCCAGCTCTCCATTCCTCTTCACTCAGGACTTGACAGAAAAGACAAACATTTGCGAAGAAGGAGCATCTTGGAGCACATAACCTGGAATGTGTCCTCTGGACACAGCTTCATGTCCTCTCTCCCCTTTAAGAAAATAAAGTTCCCAGTGGGACTTCTCCAAGATTATTCAGTCAGGCTATAAGGAGATGAGTATATGATATGAATTCAAGGCCTGAATTCGGAAGCCCACTTTTCGCTTAACACCCTCCTGAGACACCCATCCCCAACAAAAGTCCAATGTTTGATTTGCATGTAAACAGCATCAATATGCTGGAGTTCGTGCAAAGTAAATATACCTCCACCTTCCATGGCAAGCTTGACATAATTCTTTCCGCATGTCTTTTCTCGAGTTTTTCCATTACATGTCAGGCACATGTCGTTCTAGCAGCCTGTGCTCTGGGCTCATGTGGATGCCAGAGCCCCCTCCCCCACCTCACACTTCTCATTTTCCTTGCAGAGGT
>JADRCD010212372.1:19128-34568 GCA_019843815.1 Montemys delectorum | reverse complement strand
TGTAGATTGCTGATTTGTCTTATTGACTATGTCATTTGCCCTACATAAGCTTTCCCGTTTCATTAGGTCCCATTTATCAATTCTTGGTCTCAGAGCATGAGCCATTGGTGTTTCACTTAAACCTACAAGTAACTCCAATAAACTCACTGGTTCGTCAAGTTCAACTTTAGTGGAGTTATTACTTTCTTCTATCTTTAGATTCCTATCTGTGATTAGGATACTTGTATTCATGTCTCTCCAGTGTTATGGGAATCATAGGAGATGGCTCAAAGCCTAGAGGCCTGTTGAGTTCCTTCTATGGGTCAGACAACGGCTGTTTTTGTTTTTGTTTTTGTTTTTGTTTTTTGTTTTTTGTTTTGAAAGAGATCCACTCAGAAAAGAAAGCAAAGTTAAACTTGAAAAGCAAAGGGTGACTGAGAGAGCAAGGTATAAGACAGGGTGACAAAGTAGTACCAGTCACAGTTTGAAACTAGAGGTCCTAGATAAAAAGTAACAGATACAATGCTGAAAGCATTTGAAAGAGTGAAACAGCAACAGTTATAGATTTACATAGAACTGAAAAAAAATGCCAGCTACAGAATAAAACAGAATAGTTACAAACTTTTAGAACAGACCAACAACTCCAATCAAGGGCATGGGAAGCCACTGTAGAGGTGGAAATCCTCTCTGAAATTCTAAGTCAGAATACTTATAGACTCCTTCGAATCTTCCCTACTCAGAAACTCTCTTCTCCTTGATTGGTCCTCTCAGGGTATCCAACCAGGAATGGGATTTTCCCCGCATGATCTCATCTGTAGTTTGGTAGTTTGTGACAGTTTTATTCTCTTGGGCTTTGGTGGAAAACCTCTAGGGCAAAGAGCAGCCCATCTTGAAAAGACCTATTCCTCTTCCCCAAATCTATCCTAGTTTCAATTTGAGCTCTTCAACAAGAAAACTCTCATTCAACATTATAGTGAACAGAAAAGCCTTTAAATGGAAGAAAGTATTTCCAAACTCTATCTTTGACTCATGCTTGATATTTTAGATTTGCATTATACTCCAAATAATAATAATAATAATAATAATAATAATAATAATAAACAACCAAGATGTAAAACAATTACTTCATTTAAACATATGGAAACAAACTAAGATAAATCTTAGTGTTAAAGTGCATATACCTCCAAAGGATTCTGGATTTGGTATTCATTGGGTACCTCTGAAATGCAGCAATCATCAAACTAAATATAAAATGAAAATCACAGATATGGCCAGTAAACATATTAAAAGGAAGTTAAACATTACTAATCATGGCTGAGTGTAAACCTAAATCACAAGTGATATTATGTTATTTAAATGGTATAGTTATTGGCAAAAGCATAAAAAACAGACAACACAATAAGCAAGATAACAACACTGCAAATAAAGGCTGATGCATAAAGAATAATGGAACTTCTTGCAAGAAATTGCGGGAAATATCAATTAGTAAAAATATTAAGGGGAAAATATGAAAGTTTTCTAAAAATTAAAAGTAAAACTGACACAGAATCTAGCATTCCCATTGTCTGCATTACTAGCTTTCAATCAGCGCACATATCATTTGATATTAAGAACCTTAAGGAAAAATGGTTTATTTTGGCTTGTAGCTGCAGAAAGATCAGTCACTATGGCTAGTTGTGCCTCTGAGCTTGAACAGACAACTGTGGTAGTGAACTAGTGTGATTGGAAGGTTTCTCCATTTTTTTTTAAAGATAAAAGCCAAAAGCAAGGAAGGGATTATGGAGTTGGTACACACTTAAAAGGCAAACCCCCTTTCGCCTTGGATTTAAATTGTCAGATCTTCTGGAAATAGCATTACTGTATTTGCCACATAACCCTATGCAACATTATTTGAGATTCAAGCCTAAGAACTCACCAAAGGGTATATATTTAAAGGACACAAAAACAAATGAGAGAGAATTCTTCATTACTATTTTCATTTCAGCAGTATTTGCTAAGGAGGAGAAACATAAAGAGCCCAAGTCTTTACTAAGTGATGAAATAATAAATGGTTCTCCACCAGATAATAAAAAACAATTAAATCAAAGGATGAAATTCTGTTAGTTGCAACAGCATGCATTGAAACAGACATCATTTACTTTATTAAACTTAGTAAAGGTGGCATAGGAAAGCAAATTCAGTAAAGTTTTTCTCATGTGTGAAACAAAAATCATTGATGTCCTAGGCACTGAAAGTAAAATGGTGATTTTTTTCAGAGGCCAGGGAGAAAAATGGATAGAGATTTATTGATGAAATGGTGAGTATCAGCAGTGTAGGAGGAATAAATTTTGTTGTGCGGTTCCACATGGGGACCGCTTTAGAAAACAGCAACATATCCTTTGTTGAAAAAAGATAGGATTTGCCTGGAAATTTTGCAAGCATAAAGAAATGATAAATATTTGAGGATTTATTTGTTTAACCATACATTACATTATATAATGTGTATTTGTATTTATAGATCATAATCATTTGTACAGTTTAAGGTTTTAATGGATTTAAGACATTTTAGCAATTTTTAAAAAGAAAGGAAAATTCAAGACCTTCTTACTCTTATGAATAGTTGCCCTTATTTTACCTATTATTAATATTCTATTTTTGGCCATAAATATTTTTAAAAACCCCTTGGCAGGCTTTCTGTTCCTCTGGCTCTCATAATCTTTCCACCATACCTTCCAAAACGTTAGATGTGCCCTAGGTGCTGGAGACGAATGCAGATGAATCAGTTATGGCTGAGTACCATAGAAATACTCCTTTTCTACACCTAACCCATTGCGTTTTTCTGCAATAGTCTCCATCTGTTGCAAAGAAACATGCCTAATCAAGTCCTAAACAAGGACAACAACAATAGATATGCTAACATGGGAGGTGAAATATCACATTCTCCAATCCTACACAAAGAACTACATGCAATAAGAATGAGAAAACAGGATGAATAATTCTTTTCAACAGGAAGGAGACACTAAATTGGTTATTATTACTGGCATGTCATCCCCCAAACCATATATATAAGCAATATTGTTCAGACTGAGAAGGTTGTACATGTGTGTATACCTAAATTATGTATGCACACACACACTACACACATACATACACATACACACACACATACACACACACACACATACACAAAATAATTTAAAAAAATTTAAAAGGCCATATATTTGAGAGAGAATAAATGGGTAGATGGCATGGATTGGAGGCAAAAATGCATAGGGAAAATATAAAATATACATATACTTTTAAAATATAAAAATATTTTAATTTTAGATAATTATCTTTATAAATGACAACTTATAAAAATAATAAAATTCATTTTAAAATAAATTGCAAATAAGTACTAACATCACCCAATAAGATCAGCTACACTCAACATCGATAGAACTTAATAAACTTCTACACAGTTAGAATTGGCATTTGAAATGTAAGCTATGAAATTTCCCATTAAATTTCACACTTTTAGTATTTTATGTCCTTATCTACTAACAAAATGAAAACAAGTCCATGATGGAATTAGAACAAGTAAAGTAATTAGATTTTAGTTATCTTCATAACTTCTGGCTCTAGCCATATATGTGGCTGAGGATGGCCTTGGAACTGAAGGGGTTCAATGCACCAATGTAGGAGAATGCCAGGGCTGGAAGGTAGGAGTGGGTGGATGGGTGGAGGAGTACCCTCATAGAGGTGGGGGAAGGGGTGATACTATAGGAATTTTCCAGAGAGGAGAGCAGGAAAGGGAATAACATTTGAAATGTAAATAAATAAATATCCAATAAAAGGAAAAAATTATTAAGAACTTTTCTTTGCAATCTGTTCTCATCAAATGAGACCAACATAAACTACAATTCAATAAATGTTGGCATTTACAGCTATATTGATAAATGACCTTAAACAAAAAACCCTTTGTCTTAGTTAGAGTTTTTATTACTTTGATATGAAATGATGACCAAAGGGACTTGAGGAAGAAAAGCTCATTTCTCTTATACTTCCAAGTAACAGTCTACTACTGATATACGTTAGTATAAGAGCTCAAAACAAAGTGAGAACTTGAAGGGAGAAACTCATGATTAGGTCATTGAACATGGAGGGTGTTCCTCATGGCTAGCTTAACTGTCTCTCTTAGAATACCCAGGACTACAAGCCAAATATGAGCACTGCCCACAGTGACCTTTGCCCTCATGTAGCAATCATCAAGCAAGAAAAGGAACCATATGCTAGCCCATCGGCCAATGAAGTAAGGGCATTTTTATATTTGAAGATTCCCCTTGACGAATGACTCTAGCTTATGTCAAGTTGACATAAAGCTAACTGGCCCAGCTTCTGACCTTTCAAGTAACACTATATCCTAGAAAATGAAAGGATCATTACACAATATTGATCATAACAAAGGTAATTGTAAATTTTTCTTCAGCAACACTGATAGGGCAAAAGGTCATGTACTGTCATCTGGAAGGACCAAGTACAGGCCCAAAGGTGGACTAAATTAATCTCAATTTTATATTCCACTTCCACAACTTGTTTTGGAGCTTGATCACCAAGCACTGTTACTGTGTAAAACCCTTTTTTTTTTAACTTTTTCAATGCATTGAATTTTAATTATATAATTTTCACAAAAATTTCTTATATATTTAATTATAATGTTTGGAAATCAAATATTTTGTTTCATTTGACAATCAAAAATAGTCCATGCTTTTAAAAATATTATATACAAAAGAATTATGAATATATTTCTATATAGTGAATGTCAGATATAAAGCTATTCTCATCAGTTATTCATATATTTGTGAATTTTATATTCAAATCTAATGTTTAAGAATATTCATGAATGGCACAAATAAGAAACCTCGTGATATTTTTAAATGTCAGTAATAATATCACAGTAAGCTTGTATAACAAAACTATGCTTTTTCCCCTGACAAAACTTCACAGAGCATTCAGAGAAAATTGAAATACTGGGTTTCCTACTCAATTATTGTGATGAAAATTTTATAAGTATTTTACTTAAATTTCTATTTTTAAAACTGTAAAGGTAATGTATTTTCATCCAAGCCATTTGTGCATTAGCATTAGAATCAGTAACAAGTAATATGCTGTTATATATATATATATATATAATATTTATCCATATATATATATAAAATTTGTTTTATTTTTCTCATATATTACAACTCCTCCTTCCACTCCTCCAAGTCCCTCTTCCCATCTCTCCTGTCCCTGAAAGAGCCAAAATTCCTGATATTAATTTTTCTCAAAAAACTACTTCACAAGCAAATTGAAATTATTGAAAATGTCCCAAATCCTTCATGCATACTGAGTCCTGATTTTAAAGTGGCAAGCTCCAGAAATTTTGACTGTAGTATAATCTCTAAACCAAGGCAAATCTTCATTGCTCCCCTCATGCAACTGACAGGATAACATGGGCATTGTTCACATAGTAAAAAGATTAAGTTAAATTATCAGTGAATCAGAGAGCATTCATTAAAGATACTAACTCTGTCTTAGATGAAATAAAGAACAGTTTGAACAAATTCATATGACTAGTGACATAGAAAATTACATTGCCCTATGTTTCTTGATGTCAAGTCAGCATGGTGCCTGCACCACTCTTAATACTTCTGGGTGTATTTCAGTACGTGAAACAAGCAAGCTGAAACTGTCCATATATTGTTTAACAAAATCAATTTGGCTATCTAAGTTCTAACCTCAAAAAACATGACATTTTTTTCCTCGTCTTGTTTGTAATTTTGGGTTCAAGAATTCAAATCCTCTTACATGAACTCATGAACTCTCAGTTAAAGATTTATTAGACTGGCAAATATTTTCTTTCCTGTCTTTTATTCACAGTCTTTTTTTTTTTTTTTTCAAGACAGGGTTTCTCTGTATAGCCCTGGCTGTCCTGGAACTCACTCTGTAGACCAGGCTGGCCTCGAACTCAGAAATCTGCCTGCCTCTGCCTCCCAAGTGCTGGGATTAAAAGTGTGTGCCACCACTGCCCTGGTATTTTTTTTTTAATTCACAGTCTTAACTTCTGTCCCTATGTGCTCTTCTAATGACTGCCATGATGGCTCAACAGAATGAAGCACAAGAAGAGCACACTCTGGTGTATGTGTTACGCACCTAAGCAATCCTTGGGTGGGAAACTGTGGAATTCTTGCCATTCTCATTTTGTTACCATCACAAGTGACACCCTAATCAACAATGGGACTGGGAGGCTAAATGAACATGGAAACAGTGGATACTGGGTCACTAACATTCCAAAAATCAGCTAGGAAAGAAAAATCACAACCCATGTAAAAGTTAACATGAAAATAAAGCACTTCAGAATACTTTGTTTCCTCAATTCCAAACTAAGGCCCAGAGAAACTCAAGTCAGAACCAATGCTTATGATTCAAGAATCAAGGACTTGAGAGAAACACAGATATACCTAACTAATATTGTCATTCTACAGAAAGAAGAGTGACCTCATTAATAGTACAGAAAAGCAGAAGTCTAAGTGATGGGAAGGTAGTCTAAAGAATAAGGGTAATTTTATGGGAATGAATACATTATTACTTCCTTTCTGGTTTATGATAGTATTTGGGTGACTGACTAAAGTTATATAGAATATCACAGAAGTAATATATTCCCAGTTTGCTCATGTGTTTGTGTAGGTGTGTAAATATCTTTAATATTTTGTTTTCAACATGATTTTAAATTATTGTCAATATTAATATAATTACTACATTTATCCCTTTCATTTCCTCCCTCTAAATCATTCAGTTTGGCTATTCTGCCCCTTCTTAAAATCCATGACCTTTTTAATTACAAATTTCATCGTATTACACATAGACATATACATACACATAGACATACACACACACACATACATATACATCACATACATATACACATATAGACACATGCAAAACACATATGTGCATATATACCTACATATATTTCTAAATAGAAAACTTAATCTCTTCAGTCTATATCATGTTTATGTATATACAATTTAGATCAACATTCATCTAAATCTTTTGTAACTTAAAAAGTAAATTTTAGCATTATGTTCAGTCTGCTTTGCATGTTAACCTCCTGATTATCATACAGCTGAGCTGATAATGAATGCTTACATTATAATGTCATCATTTTTTTTCTCACATAAAATTTCCCATTTTGTTTTTTTCTGGAAGTTTGTCTTCATCTATCTATACTTTTGTCCATATTCAGCATACTGTCACACAGCAAAGTGAATCCACGTATTTTTAATGGAAATGTGATAGAAAGTAATGCTGAGATCTTTGATTTGGTGTTGGTATTATTGAATATTATTAAATATAATGATTTTAGTTATTACTGAATATGCTAGGTCATACAAAGTTATTGTTCTGGAAACGGTCAGTGATAAGGCTTACATCATCAACTGTGTTAAGTCTCAAATCTTGGGACAAATGGCTGTGTTTACTATTTAACACTCAAAGGAGATAAGGCCACCACGTTGTCCAAGCATCCCTCATCCCTACCTGATACAGGGTATGGCTGGAACGTTGGTGCCAGACAGCTTGCAGTGCACCTCCTCTTTTCATTTTGTAGCTTCTATGAGTTGAGCCCAAGTCATCAGTCTGATAGCAAATATTTTTATCTATTGGACACTTTCTCAGCCTGTCAGAGATAGAGGTCCTTATGACCAAGAAAAAAAGCACACAACAATAAAATACTGACTAGATAAATTGGCATTGGAATGAGATACCCAGAAGTAGGTATACCAGTGTTTATGCATAAAGTAAGAGATAAGGACTAAGTTGGTAAAGTGCTGGCTGCATAAACATCTAAGTTCAGGTCGCTAGTGCCCACATATAAAGACAGATGTAATGGCGTTTATACCAATACCTGCAGTGCTGAAAGAGAAGAGACAGATCTCTGAGGCTTGTTGGTCGTCCATCTTAGCCAAATGGTGAATTCTCTTTTCAGTGACAGACTCTGCCTTAAAGAAGAAGAAAGAAAAAAGATGGAGAGCAGTTCTGGAAAGATATCTGACACTGATTTCTTATCTCCACATGCACACATATGCATCTCTCTGTCTCTCTGTCTCTCTGTCTCTCTGTCTCCCTCTCTCACACATACATACAATATTTTCTTAATTTTATGATGAAATATTAAAATATTCACAAATACTGGATTTAGTTCCCACACGTCACAGATTTCTAACGTCTGTGTCATGTGAACTTTTTCTGAGGAGACGCAAGCAACGGTTAACTACGTATAAATCTTGGCGAAGGTAGAGCTTCCTGAGACCTCTTCCCTAGTAACTCTTAGCACAGCACAGTAAATGTTTGTGGAGTTATGTGGTCTCCTGAGCTTCTCCTTAATATGCAGCAGAAAGTCAATGAGTTCAATCTAATGCAGATGTCCTTTAGATAACATAGCTGCTGATGTTTCTAGAGGGCAACTGCCATGATATGCCAAAAGATACATTCTTACAAGCTAGGACAATAGAGTAGATAATGTGTGTTAGTCAAATGGTATTTGTGTAGAAGGCAGATTGGAGGGAGTTTGTTATTGAGTTGTTGTTGTTGTTGTTGTTGTTGTTGTTGTTGTTGTAGGTTTTTTGTTTGTTTTTGTTTTTATAGATTAAAATCTCAGCATTTATTTTTTTAAAGATTTATTTATTTACTTTATGTATGAGTACTCTATCTGAATGCATGCGTGCATGCCAGAAGAGGGCGCCAGACCCCATTATAAATTGTTGTGAGCCACTATGTGGTTGCTGGAAACATTTGTGTTAGCCTCCTTCAAGAATAAGAGGAAAGGACCTCGGCCTTGTGAAGGTTTTGTGCCCCAGTGTAGGGGAATGCCAGGGCCAATAAGTGGGAGAGGGTGGGGTGGTAGGCATGGGGAGGGGGGAGGCAAAAGGGATTTGTTCTTGTTGGTTTTGTTTGTTTGTTTTTTGGAGGGGAACCTGGGAAAGGGAAAATTTACATGTAAAGAAAATATCTAATAAAAAAATGAAAAAAAAAGAATAAGAAGAGTGCCGAGTGCCTAGATATTTTTAAAAAGTATATGTGTGTGTATATATATATATATATATATATATAATTTAAAAAGTATATATACATATGTATACATATACATGTATTAATATATATGTATTATATATACATATAATATATATACATACTATATATATATATATATTTCACACAAGGTAAAAGCTAGTCTAGGAAAAATATTCTTATTTCTCTCAGTGAATATTCGAGTGGGGTGTTTTCTTTATATATTCATTTGTACCAGGCTCCACTGTTATGGGGATATCAACAGAGATGATTACTTAAACAGCTCATCATCCCCTTAAAATCTTTATCAGCTGGTTGGGACCACACTCAGGTAATTGAGTTTGAAGTGTAGCACCAAACATCCAGAGCACAATGTTTTCAAGGGCAGACACAAAATCCTGACTCAGTTCCAAAAGTAGAGTTGGGTCATTATCTGTGGGATTCTCCATTAAAGAAATCAAATTCTAGTTAAATTTGAAATGGCCTCAGCAAAAATACAAGATGAGGAAACCTTTGTGTTGTCTTCTGTCAAACCACAATTCTGCATATTTATTGTTTTTCTGTAGTGGTCTGCAGTTGTTGTAAAGAGAAGTTTACTTTATGAGGGGTGTAGATTATACATGTCTATGAGTGTAAGAATGAATGCTCATAGATTGCTGCTAGCGATTATGCTGTTTAGTAAATTAGTGGTTGCAGATTCCCCTCTAGGAACCATACTTTCACTAGCACATAGTTTATTTTCCAGTAACTGGAATGGCCCCATGATGAAAACATACATATCTGCTTCAACATTTATGGAATCTACAGGTTACAACTGGATACAATATATATGTGTGTATTTATGTCTCTGTGTGTGTATATATGTGTGTGTGTGTGTGTGTGTGTGCAATAATATTTTATACAAAAAGAGAGAAATTTAAAGGATCATGGATAGGGTTACATGAATATCTTGAAAGAAAGAAAAGAAAGCGAGAAAAATTGTAATTAAAATATAATCTCAAAAATAAAAATACAAAAAATGGAATAAAAATTAAATGGTAAATTTCCTTTCCCCCTGTAAACAAGATCGACGTGTCTGAAACTAACTGTGCTGTTCTCTACATCTTATTAAAAATAAACTAAATGTTGCATATTTTTCTTTTCCTTGTTTTTTGTACACTCTCATGTATACTTCACTTTAAATTTCTATCATGAATTAATTTTGTTGTCAGTTTCCATACAGTCAAAATAAACTCAATATCTCATCATTTATTAACAAATTTCATGTAATTTTGATGATTTTCTCCTCTCAAAGAGCAACTATGCCTTTCTACCAGTTCCTAGGGGATAAAAAAACTGTAACAAAGTTGTGTAAATAATTATTTGTACTTTTGAGTAAGAATACATTACTTGCTGTCTAATGAAGAAAATAATCATTAATTGTTATCAATTTTTCTTTTAACAAAAACGTTATCTAAGTACAAAGTACAGGTGGTAGTATTTTCATTTAACATCACCACTGGTAGGATATGCATAAAAATAGTTTCAAAAATAGAGAAAAAATTCAGATATGCTTAACTTTATTAATATCACAAAGAAATAGGCAAGTGGATTTTATCACAGTGGACCCTCTAGAGCATTTTATTCCCATTCTGCCTTGATTTCTTATGAGCATCAAATGTATAGTGGAATGAGTGGATATCCTGTCATTCTGTTAAAACTTAATGCCTTATATTATTATAATGTTGGGATATTTGTTATGCAAACTCATATTATAAAAAATTTTCTTTATTAGACATTAGGCTTCCTGGTAACTTTCAATATCTTTTGAAGAAGCTTGGCTTGTATTTCATCTGGGAAATTTACTGGACTAATTTGTCAGCGTGCAAAGTATGCTTTAACTCCACTCAACCTTGCTTTCTTTATCCCTTTTGTTCTCCAAACTTAAATTCATTTCAGCTTGAAATAATGTGTGTAATGAATTGCCTCTAGGTGAGGAAAAAAATGGAAAAATTGAGCCAAAAATTAAAGACTGACAGTGTTGGCATTTTACTTATAGTTACCTGAAATTGTGAAAGAGTTCACATGTTGGTGGATGCTCATGTGTTTGATAGCAGTGCTTCCATGTATTAATTAACTGTACTTTAGACAACTTATATGCAAAGTAGCCCAGATCCTGATGATAATGGCCTAGGAGGGCCATGTATTTTATTTTTACCTTGATCATTATTTCATCTATTAAGTTTAGATATTATCCTTTATTAAGCCACCATGGACTTTAATACAACTATGAAGGTTTAAGCAGACATCATTTGCCTTAGCTAACATCCTCATAGTGATCACAATTATAATCTTCATATGGAAAACCATTATCAGATCAAGTAATGAAAATTAAATATGGCCATATATATTCAGTTGAAGATATGCATACTTTTCATGATTGTAAATCAAAATTAAAAGTTTTATGCTTAACTTTTTAAGAAAGTGTGAGCAGTATAGAAGAGCTGAAAGGAGTCATTTGATTGCAAAGCTATCAAGAAGAAAAACATTTGTTGAGGACATTCTAGGAGTTGAGTTTCTGGGACTAAGTCTTTTTCCACAGTGGAAATGCAGACATTACATTAAAAGAAAATGACCTGTCCTTGTTAGCCTTCCTTTGTTTTAATGTCTAATAAGTGTATGAAGTAATTAGTGCTACTACAGACAACTACAAATCCAAATGATATTGTTGTGTAAAAGCTGTCCAAATTCTGTTTGATTCATGTGTGATTTCCACCCACTCACTCTCACAGGCCTTCATTTCCTATACCGTCCTTTACATATTTAGATATGAGAAGACAATACCACAAATAAAATTCTTGTGTAAATGAGTTGGAAGCAAAGAAGGGGTAAAAAAGTTTCTCGTCCCATGAAAACTCTTTATGTAAATCTGTAGTTGGCAAAAGAAGACGTAGCACCCACGTGATGGCATACAATAATTCCAGTCCAGGGTATAGGATGCCTTCTTCTGTTCTCCTTAGACAACCAGCTTTCATATGGTTCGCAGATATAGGTGTAGGAAAACACTCATAAACTTACTAATTAATTTAAAAAGTTCTCTGTCAGGATATCAAAATGATGTATTCAAATTCAGGATTTAAAACAAAATAAGAAAAAAGACATGGGACATGAGGCTAATGAGATGGTCCTTTGCTGAGAACCTGTGTTAGGTATCAAATATCAATGTGGTGGCTCACAATCATCTATCTGTAATTCTAGTTTCAGAGATCTGATACCCTAACATAGACTTCAGAGCACCAGAAAAACGTGATATTTATAATATGATATATATATATATATATATATCTCATATAATAAAAGCACTTCTTTTTGCCTTTGACAATGCGTGTGACAGGAGTAGCTATTGAAGTTATTGTGTAGATTTAACAGCAATCTATGGATTCTGGCCAGAAATTGTCAGCTAAAAAGCACCAGGAAAACATGTAGTATATCATACATGCATACCTTCAGACATATAGCATAAAAATAAATAAATTCTTTTAAATCTATGGCATTTTCCCTCACATAACAAGTTGCAATAGGGTCTGGAAACTGGATGACTGGGCTAAGGAAGGAAATTACTTACTGAATGAATTCAACAGGAAGCTCCAATAAATTAAGTCCTGATTGAAGGGTTTTTCTCCTTTCAAAGGATTAAAAAGCAGCTTTTATAAAAATCCAATTAGCACTTCTATTTCATAATGCTGATGCATATGCCATTTATGAAACCTTAGTGAATATTCTCATCTGAAGGTGGATCAAATCCTCTCTTAATATGAAGATATCAATTAAGATTTATTAAAATTTCTTATGATGAGGCAAATTAAGAAATTGTTGATATAAGCAAATGACATATATTAATTTACTTTGCACAGCACATGGTTGCTTCTAGCAGTAGGGGTTGGTTATTTAAGGAGCTAAATTGCTCTGCAGGGTGTAGATGAAGCCAGGCAATGAATGGCTCCAATCAAGCTACCCACATTCTTGTGGGATGTTTGTGACTATCATATTATCATTACTATTACCCAAAATATGCTGCTAATTATAATCTCTGTTTTGAATCCAGGAGATTTTAAATGACATACAACTTCTAAGGGCTTACAGCAGTGCTGAAACTGTAATTTAACCATATCAATGATGCTATTCCTATCAAGAATACAAAAAGATAGTTAACTCTATTAGATACAGACACACACAGAGAAGTACAGACACATCCACAAGCCTTGTCAGTCATATGTCTTATAGTATCTGAAAGATTTCAGTGCCAGACAGACTATTTCTATGAAAACTAAGATTGTACTTAAGTTTGAAATGAAACAGCTAGGCACAATAAACTTCACAGTTTGAACCCTACTCATTATTGGCAATATTGGTTTGTTTTGTGTTTTATAAAGAATAGTGCCTGTCATGTCATTTATTCCAGGAACAGAACCTTAGATATCTCAGAGTGTCTGAGACCAAGATAGCATTGTAAGTGATTCATGAAAAACTGGAATTATGATATTCCGTAAGAGTTGTTCAGTGAAACTCAAGTCAAACATAATTATAACAAGCATTATAATCAACAACTATAGTCAACTATACACACTATAGATTCCTCTTGGAAGTTCCCCCTCTCCTGCATTTTTTCCAGTGTCTCAATATGTAGCGCTCACTGTCCTGCAGCTCATTATATTGACCAAGCTATCCTTAAATTCACCAATGTCCACCTATATCTGCCACCTAAATAATGGGATCAGAGTATACATGCTTAGACTATGAAAATTGATTTTAATGAACAATTGTCTACATGGAGATGTCCTGTGGCCAGGCCTGTTAGGAATGGTCTTAATTGACTTAATTAATGTACATGATATTAGCCCATAATGAGCAGCATCAGTCCCTAGTCAGGAGATCTGAATAGTATGAGTAAAAAAAGTCAAAGGGACCCTAGAGACAAGCAGAGAAGCACATATGTATTCATTCATTGCTTTCGGCTTTGACTGTGAATGTGATGTTGGTATCTCTTTGAAGTTATTGCTTAGATTCCACTTCACATCCTGATGAGCTGCCATTTTAGGATGTCATATCAAAGAGAGAGAAATAAAATCAGAAAATTGATCTAAAAGTGGAGAATACCAGGTTGCCTGGCTATTAGTTCTAAGGTATATATCTGGTGAAGATGCAATACCAGTTTTTTGGTTGTTTGTTTTGTTTTTGTTTTTGTTTTTTGTTTTGTTTTACTTTTTTGTTTTTTGTTTTTCTACTATAGTAGGGACTGGGAAAGCCTTGATACATGATTACCTATCATCTATGAAACACACAACATATGGTGGAAACTCAAGTCTATGGAATGATTTTATCCTTTGTATTTTTCTCCAGTAACGTAGTAACCAAAAGTCATAAAGATAATCAACAATTAATAAACAAAATAAAATAAACCAAAATGCAAAAAAAAAACCCTAAATGTATGTAGGTAAGATAGAGTAGAGACAAGACCTGATAGGCACAAATTCATCTCTTTTGGGGGTTTGAGTAAAACCGTATTGATTTGGCCTCAGTTACTTTTCATTGTGATTTTTTTCTCTTGGAGGTATATTAGCACACACAAAGCACAACATATTTTCAAACATACCAAAGACTGTGATTCAAACTTTACCCATTTGAATGTTAACCTTGTACCTGTATTTACCCCTTCTTAGACCAGAGAATGCTCAATTTCTTCATGAGCACAGCAGTGATCACCAATTACAGTCTTGGAAAATGTCCTTTATTAGATCACCCTTTTAAAGTATTTTCTGAAAATATCTAGTTCAGCTTAGCCTTGAGACTCTTTAGCTATTGGTAAGTGAGGCTATGAGTTTAATACCACAAACAGCTAAAATTTGATTCACTTAGTGCTTATGAGAATTAATCACTTTTAACTGTTAATGCAGTGTATATTTGTAAATATAATTTAGATATGATTTTCATGATAGTCTGTCATGAGCTATGTTTCCTTCTACTTATAACTGCAGTCAGTGAGAATCCATACATCCAAATTAAGTTTATGGCACAATGTTGGATTCACCTTTTTTTGTTAAATGTTTAGTGTATGGAAATCTTACATAAAAATGGATAGAGGCAGATTTAATGTTTTCTCATTCAATTTTTAGTGACATGTTTTAAAATTTCTGTAAGAGTCTACCTTCTTTACTTTTTCTCTGTCTCTCCTTACTTTTCTCTCTCTGTCTTGCTAATTTTTTTTATTTGAAAATCCTATAATTTGTAGAATTTATGATAAACATACCCTCTACTATTACTTCCCTCTAAGCCACTCCCCCAGTGCACCCTCCCCATATATCGGCCAACTACAATTTTTCTGTATTTTTTTTAGGGTTTGTTTGTTAATAAGT